>CATIWO010140572.1:0-16009 GCA_949673435.1 Macaranga tanarius | reverse complement strand
GGTAGTAAATAATTTTATTAAGAGTTTTATGTATTTAGAAACTAATATTATTAATAAAATTTAAAATATTAGTAATAAACCAATCAAACCGAACTATAAATATATATAAAATTTTAGAATACACTAGAGTTTGGTTCGGTTCTGTAATATAGTTTTTTACTCTAAAAACTGAACCGAACATATTTCAGTTTGGTTTAAACTGAATTAATATTTTATTTCTGAAAACCGAACCGAACCGACTGGTTCGGTTTGGTTTTTCAGTTTTCAGTTATTTTTGCTCACCCCTAATCATGGTATGGCCTAGAACTGAACCACCATGAATAACTTAGTTATTTTGTTGATTGAGATAATAATCAATTACCATCTCATTATTATAAATTACTTGCTTAATAATAGCTTATTCTTCTTCTTCTCATTCATGTATCATTAATTTGCTGTCTTCATCATCAGATGATAAAAATTCAATATTGGATGGACTTGCAATATTGAAATTCATTTTTAAATTTCTCAGTATAACTAATTTGAAGAGAAATAAAAATTTTTTATTTTAGAGGATACTATGGTATTTTTTCATAATAGAGGATGATATTTATAGATAAAAAATATTATGTTAAGATGATAGAGTTTAAAATTTAATCTGATGGCCCAAATGAGAATAAAATATTTCCAATGGTCGATATGAGGATAAGATAAAAAATTTAATTCAACGGTTGAGATGAGGATGAAATCCATCCTACGGTTGATATAATAATGAAATCCATCAAACGGATAATATGAGGATGAAATCCATCCAACGGTTAAAATAAAGATAAGATTAAAAATTTCATCCAACGGTTGAAATTATGATGAAATTCATTTGATGGTTAAGATGATGATGAAATCCATCTAACGGTTGAGATAGTGATAAGATTGAAAAATTAATATAATGACTGTGATGAGAATAAAATCTATCCTATGGTTGAAATAAGGATGACTGGAGGAGGTTCCTGAACCTCTAAACTGTAAATAATAATAGTTGATAGACTTGATAGCCTTGATATTTCCTCTCAACTTTCACCGTTCATCTTCTCCCCTCTTCTTGCTTGCTCCGGTTGTGGGTATTTTTGGTCTTTCTTAGACCAAAAATCACCCCACTTTTGTTCTTCTCTCTTGTACTTGGGTGTGTTTTTGTGTTTTCTTTCCTAGCAGTGTTGTGGGTGTGTTTTCTTGTGTTTTGCTCCCAACAGTGTCTAGTTGTCGGATTGAGGGGTTTTCTTCAAGTAAACCTCTTTGTTTTGATGTTGTCTTCAATTGCTCCCATCCAAAGGCACAACAACCACTGACTCTGTTTTTCTCTGGCTGCATCGACTTCTCTCCTTTAGCTAGCGTCCGATTTTGCGGTACTGGATCAGGCCTTCCTCTACTCATGAGTTGTTTCAGCTAGAGGTGAGCAAAAATAACCGAAAATCGAATTACTAAACCGAACTGAACCAGTCAGTTCGGTTCGGTTTTCAGAAATAAAATACTAATTCGGTTTAAACCGAACCAAAATATGTTCGGTTCAGTTTTTAGAGTAAAAAATAGATAAAAACTGAACCAAACCGAACTCTATTATATTCTAAAATTTTATATATATTTATAGTTCGGTTTGATTGGTTTATTACTAATATTTTAAATTTTTTTTAATAATATTAGTTTCTAAATATATAAAACTCTTAATAAAATTATTTACTACCAAAAAAATTCTAACAAAATGTATTTAAATATATTTTAGAGAATCGGTTCATTTGATTTTTTTAAAAAATAAGTATAAAAAATTAACATTAATATATCTTATAAATCTTATTAGAATATTATAAAATTACATAAATAAAATAACTTTAAAATTAAAAAGTGAAAAGAATATTAAAAAAAGAAAAAATAACCAAACCAAACCGAAAAAGTTTGGTTAAGTTCAATTCGGTTTTAAAAAATTTTTACACCGAACCGATATAGGTTTGGTTCAATTTGGTTTTAGTCATTTTTGAACCGAACTGACTTTTGCTCACCCCTAGTTTCAGCTCTTAATGAAGTCTTCTTCATCCTCTGACCTACTCATGCTCATGCTCATGCGTCAACAACAACATATACAACTATGGAGTCTTCTTCATCTTCATGAAGATAGAGTCAGGCTCCATGCTTCAGCCGATCTGATTTTATGGGCAGCTGGGTTTCTTGGATCATATTTTTTGGTTGTTGATGGGGTTGTTTATGTTATTGTGTTTCTGTTGCTTTTGTTTTATCGTTTTGTTTTGTTGTTGTTGTCTGGCTCCATTGTGTTGTTGTTGTTGTTTTGTGCTGGATCATCTTCAGATGCCATCCTTTTGTTGTTGTGGTTGGTGTTGGTGATGTTGTTGTTCTTGTTGTTGTCTGGTTGTGATTGTAGTTTTCTCCTTTTTGGTTTTCAAATCCTCTCCCATCCTTAGTCAATCATGAAGTTTGACTATAAGTGGTATCCTATTTGGACACCCCTATGATGGTAGGGATTTTAGTGAAGGTTTTAGATGTAGCAGCTTGTAGTGGTGCTCTTGTTACAAGTTGTAAAGCTTTTCTATTGAATGATATTCTCATTCTGACAAAAAAAAATAAAAAAAATTAAAAAAAATAAGGATAAGATTTAAAAATTTAATCCAATAGTTGATATGAGGGTAAAATCCATCCGATGGTTAAGATGATGATGAAATCCATCCAACGGTTGAGATGAGGATGAAATCCATCTAATGGCTGAGATGATGATAAGATTAAAAAATTAAATCCAACGGTTGAGATGAAAATAAAATTCATCCAATGGTATATTTTAGTCATCTAAATTTCTCTTATTTTATTTTTTTATCCATTTTATTATATAAATATGTCTCATCCTTATTTATACATATTAGTTTATACATCTGCATTTCTATCTACTACACCACTCATATTATCACTCATTACTAAAATCCTCCAAATACCAACTTAAGAAAAAAAAAATCATTTCGATCTTCTAGATATAGTATTGAAGAAGATATTCTTTTATGTCAATTGCATATTAAAATTTTCTAAGATTCTATTGCGGGTGTACATCAGTCTTCCGATCATTTTTGGTCTCGAGTTGAAGAATCATATAATAGTGCAAAAGGTGAGAGCTGAGATTTTCGCAATAAAAGATCTGTACAATGTCGAATTCTGACAATAGAGAAAGCAGTGAGAAAATCAAAGGCATGCATAAGACGAGTCAAAAATTTGAATCCTAGTGGTGTTTCAGAAAATGATATTGTGCGTATTTATTATTATTATTGTTGTTGTTGTTGTTGTTGTTATTGTTGTTGTTATTTTTGTTGTTATTTTTTTTATGATTTATATAAATTTTAACATAACATATATGTTATTTTACAGTTAAATTGTGCAAGAATATTACTTATGCAAGATGCAAATTATAAAAAAAGGTTTAAATTTGATAATGTCTAGAATATTATAAAGAATTTTAAAAAGTTTAAAGATCATGTCAGCACTGTAAAAGAAAAATCTCGTATGCAAAAAATGAATTATGCCTCATCAGAATCAGATCATCATCCAAACGTTCTAAAAGCCAAGTTAAAGAGAAAAATTGATAAACAAACTTCAACTATTATCAATACTCTAAAAGAAGAAAATGAAAATCTTAAGGAGATTTTGAAGAAAAGCGGTTCAAATAGATTAGAAGTATATAACAAACATACAACAGTGAAAGAATTAAGAGAAGAAAATAGAATTTTGATGTAGGACTTGAATACTATCGATAATCTAACTATGCGTGCATTTTGTTGAAGCTGAGCAAGCACGTATTATACAAAAGAGATATGCACAATATCAACCACCACCACCACCACCTTCTACCTTTAATGATTTTAATGATTATTTTAATAATATTGATGGATCTAGAACTGGACCAGATTATTAAAATATTTGATATTTATGTAATATTTTTAATATTTATGTAGTTTTTTTTAGAAATTGCGCTATATTTTAAAATTTATGTAATGTTATTTTATATTTATGTAAATTTATTATGTACATATAATTAATAATATATGTAATTAATATACATAAAATATTAATTTTAAAAATATAACTAATAATATATTCAAATAATTTTATATTGTTTAATTAAAAAAATAAATAAAATAATTATTATGAAAAAGGAAATAAAATAATATAAAGTACAAATTGGTCTAAAATATTTCAAATGTAAAGTGTAGGGTTAATTTTGTAACTATACCAAAAAAAAATGAACAGTGTTTACTGTGGTGAACAGTACTGCCACATCAAATTTGTTGTGGCATTATTCACACACAGCAAATTGGTGTGTGAATTGGTGTTAGATTGGAGAACAAAAACAGCAAATTCTACGTCAATTTGCTGAAATGTCGTCTGCAGTGGAGATGGCCTTATTAAGTAGAATAAACAATGAAAATAAAAACTCTACGAAAGTATGTCCAATTTTCATAGTTCGATCAAGGAAAAGAAGAAATCACACACTAGCATATGTAACAACCATTACATTGTTATTTGAAGTCTTTTTTTAGTGCACATATTTATATCTACATAAATAAAATTGAAAACTGTTAAAATAATTATTATTTAATTATAATTATTGATATACATAAATAAAATATTACTATTAAATGTTCAACCAAGCAAAATAAAGTTATTCTTTTCTTAATTTATTATTGGACATGTAAACTAATTAATAAAGTAATGTGGTCCATAATAATATGTATAAGTTTGGTGAGTCAATTGTCCATGTGTTCATGTGAGAAAAAAGATTACAACATATTAGTAAGTTTCATTTATTTTAACTTGTTAAGATTAACTTTTAATTTATTTTAGAAAGAAAAATTTATACTAAATTTTTTGACTTTTACTATTAATATTCAATTAGGTTTTGGAAATATGAATTTATCATACATTTTATTGCTTTTAAGTTTTAACTAATAAAAAGTGGCATGAGTGCTGATTCACACTTGGAATGATTTGAATGGGCTAAAATGCTCATATTGCAGCCTACATATGTCTATTTAGGTCCTTTCAACTTTCACCACTCGCTCACGCATACCCTTTTTGTATAATGCACCCACTTTCTCATTATTCACCGGCCACCATATGCCTTTCCACACTGACCACCTTATGCACCACTATCACCATCCTCCAAACAACCGTAATCAATTTTTTTTAAAAAAAACCGTAATCAATGTCATCACGGGCAATCATATTATATTAAAAATAAAAAATAACTCTCATTCTCACCACTCCTCTCTTCTTCTTCGTCTTCTTCTCTGTGCAGGAACAATGTTGAGTGGATTTTGATCAATTTTTGGTCAAAATTCATCCAAACACCTTAATTTTTTTCTTTTAAACTAAAAAATTAGTTAAATTAAGAGATTAGTCTCAACTTAGTGAGGGTTTATCCCTCTTAAATATTTTTTTATTGTAAGTTTTAGTTTTTGTTGCTAAGTCCACAGATTTAGCAACTGGAGCTATGTGTTGATAGATCTTGATGGTGAAAAGTCAAAAATGGTAGATACTTGAAAAATATAGTCTGATTCTCCTCCAATCGGCTCATTCGTTACATCAGGATGATATCTCAGACTAAGAAAGTTTATTGATGTATCATCACAAAAGATATTTTAGTTTGTTCCCTTATATTTGTAGTTTATATATTTTTAGAGAAAAATATCATTGTGTATGTTTAATGTTATTTTCAATATTTATTGTACTGAAATATGTAACTTTTTATTTGATGAACTGAAATGCCATCAAATTTGGTCCAAAAAAAAATAAAAAAAAAATTTACATTAAAAATTATCATTACCATTTTATGTACTTCTGTCGCTGCTGCTGTTGGTGCTGCTACTATTACCATCATCAACCACAATAAAATGAAATTCATAACTGAATTGCACAACGAAAATCAACTTACTTTTGTTTTTATCAATCTCATTGCATTAATTGCTAAAAAAACAAAAGTAATCCAAATAACTCATCCTTACCTCCTCTCTAGACCCTTCTTCTGGTTTTTCGTCTTCCTCATCGAGCAGAAAACCAATTTTTATGGATAATAATTGGTCTTTTATTTATTTTATTTTTTTTGTCGTTTCCATCAAATAAATAATAGTTTATCAAGATCTAAAGTTAAATCCCTATTTTATTTATCTTTTGTAATGATGTAATGAGAGTTTTGTGGCTTCAAAAAGAAAATTTTTGGTTATATGGGTACATTAATGAAGAAAAAGAATAAAATTTAAAGATTTTTAAGGAAATTTTTAATTTGGTATGTCTAAAATTTAAGATTTTCACTTATGTAATAAAATGGATTTTGCGATACCACTAGTTCACTAAAAATACTGGAACACTTTTTTAATTTATCATCTAGAAATTAAATAACGCAATTTCAGATTTTGATTCTCTTTTGCCAAATTACATAATCTTTATAGGTAGCATCAATAAAACGATGTTATTGTGATTTTTTTTATTTTATTTTTTAAAGTTATTTTTTCATTTTTTTTAGTGATGTATCTTTTTAGAGCAATATTTTTTTAATATAATTTGTAATGTCATTATGTTCTTTTACATAAATTTTACTCTGTTCTTTATATCACCTAATAATAAGTAATGATATTTTTTATTGTTCAAAAAAAAAAAAAAAAAAAAAACAAACTCATCCTCCAAGCTTGTTTTGCCACTGCAATTAGGAAGTAGATAGCACAAGGTTATCATTAGATTCATAAGAATTTTCTGAAGTTAAATGATTTGAGGAAAATGCATAATCTGAAGCAAAGATAGTAAATCTTGACAAACACTGTTAAATACACAAAAAAAAATGTAATGCTCTTGAATTTAACACATAGTCCAAGGGCAATCTCTACCCATGTTCGGTGTTCCCCATCTCACCAAAAGAAAAGCACCCACCAGGCCACCGCCACAACTACTAGAAGTCTAGAACCTCCTTATTCACCACACTTCCAAAGGCGTTGTGATATACATTGCCAGAATCTTAAGCAGAATTATCTTTTTCTTCTTGTTGTTATTTTCCAAATTTATGATGCTTAATTTAACTTTTTTGAAATAGTAAATTTTTGGGCATTTTAGAGAAAGATAATATATAAACCGGGGAAATTATTGAATTGATATGTATTTTTATTGTGGTATTTTTATAAAAATTTTGTTTTAAAATAAAATAAACTACTTTACTTAAAAAATATTGATTTTTAATTTATTAAAAATGTGAATTTTTTTTTTAAAATAACATCTTTTTACTTGTTTAAAAATTAAAAATTTGGTATATTTTTCTTTTCAAGAAATGCTAGTAACACTCACTTTGAACACTCTCTTATAACATTTGTTTTGTTATTGGTTTACCTCATTAATTTTTATCATTATAAAAATTTATTACTATCAATATAAGTAAATAAGATATGAGTTTATTATGAAAAATAATCTTTTAATTTACCTATAACAAAAGTAATAAGTTTTCTAATGAGAAAAAATAATAAAATTAACCAATAACAAAACAAGTGTCATAACCGAGTATTGTTAGTGTTTCTCTTTTCTTTAATTTAAGGTGTTGCTTACCCAAAAAAAAAAAAAAGCATTTTGGCATGTAATGAGGTTTTTTTTTACATAAATTCGTAGGACCACTTTATTAATTGAAAGTGTAATTTTTTAAAATTGATATTTTACAAGAAAAACAAAAACGCAAAATTTTACTATTATTTACTACTATTTTTAGAAAATATCACTTTTTTTAATTATTTTTTAAAACAAAATAACCATAAAAAAAACCCTTTTAACATTGAAATATTTAATTGAATAGAAATTTTTTTGCATCAAGATAAAAAATAAAAAATAAAAAATAATTTATGTAATTTTTTTTTTGTAAAAGATAATTTTTAAAATTTTTGATGTGGTCATTCCAAATATAAAATTTCCGCACATATACTCCATCTCTCCACATCAACAAAATTAGAACCTTCTATATGACCATTTCAATAACAACAAAATATATTTAATTAAATAAATAAAGATACAAAAAATTAAAAAAAAAAAAAAACACAAAACCAATAAAATCCAAAAACAAATAAACTTTTCAAAAACTAAAAACAAACACAAAACTAATAAAATTCAAACCCAAAAAAAAAAAAAAAAACAGAAAAATCAAACTCCAACTCACGACGCAACACTCACTCAGATTTTCTCCACTTCCAATGGCTTTAAAACCAGGAAAAGTCTGCGCCCGTCACCGCACCCTATTACACGGTAATTATTAATTAATTAATTAATTAATTATTAAAATTAAAAAGAAAATATTATAAAAGCGATCCAATCATTTTTTTTTAATTTACGTAGCTGATTGTATGTATGTATTTTTTTCTTTCTTGGGTGGTGGTAAGGTGTTGTTTGTTTCGAGGGAAAGAGAGAGAAAAAGAAACGAGAAATGGTGAGGCTTGCAGGCGTAGATAATGAACTGCAGAAGATTCTTGATGCTAATACGGATGAGGTCCCTGCTAGAAGACGCGCTCGTGACGCGTTTAAAGATATCCAGCTTAATATTGACCATATTCTTTTTAAGGTAATCATTTGCTCTTTGTTTTGATTTTGATTTTAATTTTAATTTTTTTTTCTCATGGATTAATCTTTGCATTTTTTTTGAAATTCATGATTCTGATTTTTTTTTTTTTTTTTTTTGCAGACACCTTCTGATGGATTGAAAATAAATGAGGTAAAAATCAATATGTATATATATATATTTTGATAATTGGGTAATTAGCTCTTGAAGTTGACAAGATGGAAAATTTATTACATTCTGACTTCTGGGTGGTGTACAATTAAAGCTTTAGTCCAATTGTAAGTTAGCACAAAATCATTAAATAACATATTTATGATGGAGGTATGTGTGTGTCACGCATCACATCCTCAAGTCTAAAATACTATCACTAGTTTATTCGTTTGTGATTTTTTGGTGTAGGTAAGAATGTGCTAACTCTTGTTTGTGGTGGTAGTTAGTGTTTCTGTTTAAATATTTTTGCATCTTTATTGCTCATAAATGTGTATATACGATTGTGTTTGGAGAAGTGTATTTATTTGATGGGAGATATGACATGGGGTTTTACATTTTGACCAATGAAAATGTGACGTGTATATTACGTGTCATAAATCTAACCATTAGGTGTAATACATTCGAAATAATAAGAATCTTCATTATTTAAGAACTTCAACTGGTGGAATTTAATTAGCTTCTCCTATTTTTCGGTCCTGGGTTTGATCGCTCTTCCTTCCCCACCTTACAAAACTTTAAAAAGAGAAAGGAAATAAAAGGATCAACTTTTTCTAATCTGTTTCTGTTATGTACTAAACTCAGCCATTTTGGATGCTAATGATGTTTTTTTTTTCCTAGACAGAATTCTTAAAACTAATTTTCAAATGAGCATTGTCTAGTAGTTTGTTTTACTCCAGTAGAGAGATTTTGCATGATTTCATTTATTGAATTCTGTTTCTTCACCTTTTCTAGTACTATATGTAATGGGCATCATACTTTTGGAAATGCTGTACCCTTCAGGCATTTGGCTTGTGGTCCAATTTCACAGAAGTGGAAAGTGGAATTGAGTAATGAATTTCATAGAATAACTATCATGATTGTGCAACCATTAGTCATTATCTAATTTGCAACTCTATAAAGTTGAGACAATCCACTTTCTTGGATTATCATTTGCTATTTCCCGATCTTATTTTTTAACAGTCATATGAGGTGAACTCTAGAGGATTGGAAATTTTCACAAAAAGTTGGCTTCCAGGAACTTCTTCCCCTAGAGCTGTGGTGTGTTTTTGTCATGGTTATGGAGACACTTGCACATTTTTCTTTGAAGGCATGTAATTTTTTTTTTCTTTCAATTAGCAGTGGCCAGCATGCGGTTTCAGGAATGATGTTCTGATAAACTTTATTGATTGTTGGCATTGTTTGCAGGAATTGCAAGAAAGTTGGCATCATCTGGTTATGGAGTTTTTGCAATGGATTACCCTGGCTTTGGTCTTTCAGAAGGTCTTCATGGCTATATTTCCAGTTTTGATGGTCTAGTTGATGATGTCATTGAGTATTTCTCCAAAGTTAAAGGTTTGTCAGTTATTTTAAGCCTTTGTATAAGCACATATAAGTTTTTTTTTTTTTTTTAAAAAAAATTCTGGTAACATCTTTTTATTCGTGAATAAGTAAGATCAAATCTTTCTTCCCCAAATGCATTATTGGATATGTGGTAGCTAGTGTGAGATATTTCAAAAGGCTAATCCTAAGACTATGTGGCTGCTGAATGTTATTTGAACTGGGTAACCAACCATCACTGATTGGCATAGGCAGCATGAAAGGCCGATTTGTAATCTTTAAGGTGCAGAAAATTGACAGTTCATTATTTCTTTAACTAGGACATTTGCTGGAGCAGAGGGTATTATGCAAACAGTCCTTGTGATTCCAAGTTATGAAAAATTTTGAAGGAGCACGGAAGCAAGTATAATTGCTAACAATCTTCAGCTTTTATATGCTAAGTAGATAGGTGTTTTGAGTTGAAATTGATCACCGTATTCAACAACCAGTGATGATGGCTATATAAATCGCATTGCTTTTTCTGCTTCATGTGCTTTCTGTATCATTTATATCAATATGAATTTCTGATTATTTAGAGTTCTCATTTCTTAGAATAGCCAACTTTTTAGGTCATTTGTCATGCATTTGAAGGGGATTCTTGAGGAATCTAGATTCAGTCTCTTAACTCATGACCTAGAAGCATGATAGAGGTTACTTGACTGGAGAATCATCTGTTGGTTGTTGCATTTCTGTTGACTGGGTTTAGAGTTTTAAATAAATGAAATAATGGTTTCACTTTATTCTTCTTAGAATATCTTTTCTTGTTTGTAAATTTGCTAAGTTCTTAAAACAGTACTAAATTATGGTCTACCCTTGCTATCTGGATGGCAGAGGACCCAGCTCTTAGTACTCTTCCAAGTTTCCTCTTTGGGCAGTCAATGGGTGGAGCTGTTGCTCTGAAGGTTCACTTGAAACAGCCTAATTCATGGAATGGTGCCATTCTTGTTGCGCCTATGTGCAAAGTATAACTCTCAACTTAATTACATTACTATCTTGCTTAGCTCTAGATTTTGGCTTATATTAGCTGAAACACAATTGCAGATTGCAGATGACATGGTTCCACCATTGTTCATAAGGCAAGTCTTGATTGGTGTAGCCAATTTTCTTCCGAAAAAAAAACTAGTTCCGCAGAAGGATATGGCTGAGGCAGCATTTAGAGATTTGAAGAAGCGAGAACTGGTTTAGTTCTTCACTTGAATAGATTTATTCTAAAACTGCATGTGTTTTCGTTTTTTGGAACTTCTAACTGATAATTGCATGCGAGATGCTCATTGTCTATTTAGCATTTTTCCGTCTTCACTACATTCCCAATCCCATCCATCTCTCATCTATCATCCTCTCTGAATTTTGCACCTTGCAACTCTCGTTGGATATGCATCTTAAGTGTTTTCTTCCATCTTCTTTTCTCTTCAATGCAGGCAGCTTACAATGTTATCGCTTATAGGGATAAGCCAAGGTTGAAGACAGCTTTGCAGATGTTGAGAACCTCTCAAGAGATAGAACAGCGACTGGAACAAGTATGCCAATTTTTCTACCACCTTTTATTGCATCTTAGGAAATTTTTAAGAAATTAGACTGTGGCTATATTTATTCACTATATCTTTCAAGCATTTATGATTCTGTTTCCCTCTACTCCCTGCTCATTATATCTGAGGTTGATAATCAGATATTTAGTTTCCTCTTTAAGACATTGTAGGAAATTCAGCTATATCTGCTTGCTTATGTTCCAAGGAGTAAATATTAAATTTTGGAGTTACTTAGACTTAAATGCTAAATTGCAAATCTGCTGTCATATTCTGAGAAGCCCCATAGATCTCTACTTCATTGAGTTTTTAGTATGTTGAGTAATTTAAAGAGTTTGAACAGAGTTGCACTGTTCTGTATGAAGGTTTTGTGGTTAGGCAGGCATGCAGCTTGACTAAATGTTGGCATTTCAATCGACTGACTTTATAGCACTTATTTTGAGTCAGCGGTGAAACATTGTTCAGCCGTTTATGTTGCATAGGCTTTCTCTAGCACAAGTGATTTTAAAATAGCAAGACTAGATACTGCAAAATGTATACTGAATTAGTAATGGCCAAGTAAACAGGTTGCTCAAGACAGGATCTTAGTTGTAGCGGTTCCTTATTGGTAAATCCTGGAGATGAGTTTATTGGAAAGTCACTATTCGATAGACATTAATGAGATACACTGTCTGGCAGAGTTGTTCATTTTGAATCTCAAGTATAAATCATTTCCTTGAATAGAAGTTAATCCACAATATTCTTCATGCTGAAACATACAACGGCTGTGATTGCAGGTCTCTCTACCACTGTTAATTCTACATGGAGAGGCTGATACCGTAACTGATCCATCATCGAGCAAGGCTTTGCAGGAGAAAGCACGCAGTACGAACAAGAAGCTCATACTTTACAAGGATTGCTATCATGCTCTTCTCGAAGGTGAGCCAGATGAAATGATAATGCAGGTTTTTAATGATATCATTTCTTGGCTTGATGAGCACAGCAAACATACAAATTAATGCTTCCTAATCAGTTGCCTCTAAAGAACATTATTTAGATTAATTGTGTTGTTTTTAGTTGGGAAATAAGGCCTTATGTTCATGTACATAAATAATCTATTGTTCTATTGGAACACTGTTAATTGGTGGCCTGTTTTTTTTTTTTTTTTTTTCTCATGCATTGAGATGTCAAGGTAGCTTCCTCCCTATATTTTTTCTTAAACTGAAACTGAATTAATTTCAACCAAACATGTGGTATGTAGTGGAAAACTGGAAATTGTGTTTGCCGGCTTCTCATGTTCTTCAATACTCTTGTGCAATCTAATCCTATATTTCCTCTTAATTTTATTGTTAAGAAGAAAAGTCTTGTATTTGTTCAACATTGATAATGTGTTTATCAATTGTGTAAATTAAATTTTTTTAACTAAAATTTAAAAATACTTTTTAATTATAATTTCATTCTCACTAAAATAGTTCTTTTTCATACTTAAAAATGAAAATAATAGTCGTAAATACAAATATTAATTTTAAAAAGTTTAAATTTATGTCTTTTTCATAATTAAGTATTTCAAATAAAACAATAAATATAAACATTCTAAATTTTCCATTAATTTTTAATTGAAAATTTATTTTCATTATTTAGTATATAAAATCCTGTTTTTAATCTTATGATATATTTGAACAAGTTAAAAATTTTATATATAAAAGTTAAATATTAATATAAATTAAGGAATATTATACTACATGTAACACTCCCAAAATCACATACCATACACGTGGCATAGGAATTTTTTTTTTTTTTTTTTTGTAGTATATGAAATACATATACATCAACTCACATATAATTACTCATGGCTAAAATATATTCATAATATCATTACAAACATGCAATATGTCTTATGCAAATGAGGATGAGGTATAATTGCACCAAGCTTGCCTCTGGCCCACTTGAGGTCACTAACAAATGCAACTCCGAGTTTTATCTAACTATGCCCTGAAACATATAAATGCAAGAAAATGAGTTTGATACTCAGTAAGTAGTTACTAAAACAGATCCATACGTTAAACTCCTCAAGAACTAATTAAGGGAAAATATATAAATAAATTGCCACACATCAAATTATAAGAATATAGCATAGTCATTAAGCTAATCTCATGTTTAAAGTTCACTGGAGTGTATTGGAATGAAGTTCGGTACTAAAAAATTCAAAAAAAGCAAACTAAGGAAATCAGGAGGCGTGCCGAGTCGGGACAGCCACCTCTGGTGCCGAGTCGTGCCTTCCTTAGTGCTGACTCAAGCCGGCGTGCCGAGTTGGGACAGAGGTACCTTGTGCCGACTCGCACTCGACTCGGCACAGTGTGTCGAGTTGTCCTGCTCTTTGGTCATTCCTTCTTTATACATTTCCTTTATCACACGGCTGTATTTAAAACTACATGGCCGTATTCAATAACATGTGCAACAACCAAAAACCACAAAAAGATATCCAAACACCAACCATCAATTGTTGGTATCACAATTACATCAATTCACACCATTCTAATCAATCCATAAACATAATCCTCACATTCAACATATTAATCATTATGCATATGTATTTCACCATTCTCACAACATATCATATATAATCATTCTTTCTCACCATAATATTTATATATATTCATCCTTCTTGCCACTTAAATGACATACACAAATAAAACATAATATTACACGTTTCATATACAAGAGAACTAATATATATATACATTATATTAATAATCACTTACAGTCAGTACTTCTCAATCAATTCATAATTATTAGTCTCATTTGCCTTGCTGATGGACACTTAGCCAACCGACTTAATCATATTTCAGATTGTCGACAGTCACACAGCCAATCGACATTCTCAATATTTCACATTGTCGACGGTCACACAGCCAATCGACATTCTCAACATTTCACATTGTTGACGGTCACTTAGCCAGTTAACAGAACCAATCTTACACATTGTCGATGGTCACACAGCCAATCGACATCATCACATTTATCACAGTCGATAGTCACACAGCCAATCGACATCATCACATTTTTCACAGTCGATGGTCACACAGCCAATCGACATCATCACATTTTTCACAGTCGATGGTCACACAGCCAATCGATATCATCACATTTTTCACAGTCGATGGTCACATAGCCAATCGACATCATCACATTTTTCACAGTCTATGGTCACACAGCCAATCACATCATCACATTTTTCACAGTCGATGGTCACACAATCAATCGACTTAATCACATTTCATAGCCACATTTAATCACAACATAGCATCATGTATACTCGATGGATCAATCTCAAGTTCATAGTACTCAAGTTCATAGTATATACACACATACAACCATAATTCAATATCATCACATTTAATGTTTAATACGTTCAATCATATTCCTTACAATAAATAAATCAACCTCACTCTAGTATGCAATTATTAAGCACGTTGTAGCATACCATAATATTATCACATTCCATATCACAACTCAATATTCATAATTCATCCAAGATACTCATCTGCTCAATCTTAATCACCCACAGGTGATAACAAGTATAATTCTTTCATTTTATTCGTTATCAATATAGATTTATATCATTCATATACATTTCTTAATTTATCAATTACTAAGATAAGATTAATATTCAATTAACAATATTACATATTATTTCATCTTATTCATCATACAATAATAACTACTTACCTTAAGTGCTTTCAACTCCTTCAAAAGCAAAGCTTCTCCTAGTGATTGGTATCTCCTCTATCCTTGTCAATGCCTACTCATAATCATTCATCAATACACAAAGTAACATGACACTTGCACTTAAATTTAACTAGGTGCAACTCCATGCTCAAGGTTCAATGTATCCAAATAATTCACACACAAGTCCAATGACCATAAAAATAATAGTGAAGCTAGTAATATGAGTCTACTTCTAATTCCAATTAGAAGCACTTAATTCAGATATGTATGGAATTTATTATGGCATTTTGATTAAAATTGGGCAAAATAGGGCACTCACTGTGAGCAGTAAAATGTCTGGCCCAATTAGACAAGTTTAACAGTAATTTCAGCTCAAACTCAAAACTCAAAAGTTATACAGGACTCCTTAAAGTTTCCATAGCATCAAACTTTGCTCAATTTGGAATTCTAAAACTCTAGATATCATCATATTACCAACACACCAGAAAATTCACAAACCAACCTATATACTACTGCTGTCATGTTTGATATATGAAGTTTATGATGCTCTTAAAACTTATAGACACATCCAATAATCACAAAATTCATAAAAACTCTCTATATATAAGTCTAA
>CATIWO010140536.1:0-20574 GCA_949673435.1 Macaranga tanarius | reverse complement strand
TTGCCAATCTGTAATGCACTTTGTAGGAGAGATTAACCCTTGATTGTGCTTAGGTATAAGTAGCGCTGTTCTGTTAACCATAAAAGTAAAGTAGCCTTGTGGATAAAGCCAAACAGTATCTCTTTTCTCCATTCCAATCAACTTTTTCTAAAGAAAAACCTCACACAAAGAAAGCAGAGGACAGGTTCCCTATCATCTCCTCTCTTTTGTTTTTCTTCTTTTGTTTCAGTCTCCTTGTATTGTATGGCTAAAATTTGGATTGAAGTTTGCTTGATTTCTGCTCGTGGGCTTAGACGTACCTCCTCACTTTGGAAGCTTCAGTGGTTTGCTGTTGGGTGGATTGATCCTAACAACAAATATTGCACCAAGATCGATGCCTCGGGGAACGCGGATCCCGTATGGAAAACCAAGTTTGCTACATTGGTTGATGACTCAAGCTTTCAAGATATGGCATTACACGTTGAAGTGTACAGCAGGGAGCCCCTTTTCCTCCGAGAAAGTCTTCAAGGCACTGCAACTGTCCTCTTGAAAGAGTTCCTAGCAAAGTATAGCAACAGCTCAGATGCCTCAAGGCCAGGAAAAGAAGAAGTAGGGAGCTATCAACTGCGCAAAAAGAGCTCCAGCAAACCACAAGGGTTTGTAGATATTTCTATCCACATCTCAGAAGATAGGGGAGAACCTAGTTCTTATGCAGGTATTTGTGGAACTGATCTCTTTTTAAACTTTACCTTATCCAACTGAAATGCTTATTTTCCAGTTACAGGAAATGAGGGAGGTTTTGCAATGTCTTCTGGAGGTGGGTCGGGACAAGCCTGTCCATCAGAGATAACTCTTGCTCCTCCCAGACGGCCAGAAAATCAACCATCAAATTTTGCATACGCTCCTCCAACTCCACATCCTACAATTTACTCCAATCCATCCGTGGGTGGACCAAGTTATCCCCCAGCTGCAGGACCTAGCTATAATCCACCACGCACCCCTCCCCCACCACCACCACCTTCTAATGTTGGTTATGTACCTACTTTTCTCCCAAATTCGGATTACATAAATATGCCGTCATCTGTAGCAGCACCTGGACGGGGTGCACGACCTGGTTTAGCCATGGGAGTTGGTGCTGGGGCTCTAGCTGCAGGTGCTGTGATTTTTGGTGATGACTTCATGTCAGGATTCAATATTCCTGCAAGCTTACCAGATCCTAGTCTTACAATATCAACAGATCCTCCTTTCTGATATCATAGTGCTACAATTTCCTGTAATATGTTGATTTAATATGCTACATGAGATTGCTTTATCCCATAATTTCCACCATTGAACTACTTTACTCATTAAATATCAAGGTCCGTCCACACTAATTATTAAGGTCTGTTATATAACATTTATGGACATATGGAGCATTAAATGTGCCCAGATGAACAACAATTGCAGGTAAGCGACATGAAACACCTGAAAATCTGAAGTATTGTAAGCATTTAATCACTATTATCATACACCATGCTGAAGCCACAATAATGAAGTACACAGTTGTATAACCATGCAGTCTTACAAGCATTTCTGCAATTATCATTGTCTAATCTCCTGCAAGAACTACTTGATTGTAAACATTTCAAAATTTCAATGGGAACAATGATATTAGAATGTTATCGTTTGCATATATTCTGTAAGTTTCTTCTTTGCTGCCCTACTAGTAAGTTCTAGTATGCTAGTAGAAATGGATACATTGGTTTGAGAACAAATTTTAAACCACCGTTTGAACAGATGGTTCCTTTGAATCAGCATCAGCAAAAGCTCTTTGCAGAAACTTCTCAACGACCGAAACAAACTCTTCTACCTTCTCTTCATGGGGCAAATGGCCGCAATGATTAATTATTTCCAGGCAAGATCCAGGTATAGCTTGTGAAAGTCTCTCAGCATTCCAAGACGGAACTATTCGATCGCTATCACCGGTGACAATTAGAACTGAGGTGCCATCATGGAAAGGACAAGTATCACCATTATATTTTACCAGTTAAACATAACGGGAGGACATGCGGTAGATATTAGGATTCATGACTTAAATGTACAACAGAACAGATCAGCAATGGATAAAAAAAATTGAACCAACAAATTTTATCTACATTCATAAATCATCATTTAAAGGTGCTCTCTCATGGACCTTTATAAGAGTTTAGTTACCAGGGCATGAGATTTCATGAAGTCTCTTTGAAAGTGGTGGCTTTGAATCAGATGAAGAGCTTGTCAGTGTTGCTGCAGTGAATTCTGCAAGACCCTTGTCCCAGCCTTTAGCTCTCAGTGGCTGCAACAAAGGTAATGTTCCAGGTAAGCAATGTAAGGTAACAACAAACCATACTGCTCAACCGTTTCATGATTAAATATTTTATTCTACAATTTGGAAGATAATTAGGAACAAAACAGGCGAAAATATATTACCTTTGTATAACCATCTAATACATGTTCTGTCACTTGATTTGAGTCATACCAAGCAATTCTTACTGCCGCTATACCAAATTTATCTATTAACATCCTTATCTGATAATCACAAAGGCAAGTTGTCATTGAAAAGGTTTTGAAGATAGGTCATTTGCATGCTTTATCTACAATGACAAATATAGTTGGCAATATTAAGTCCCAACATGAAAACATATTGGGCACCTGTAAAAGAAAGATGCTGGGAGAAAACATTTCTCCTTACCCAGTCACATAAATCAATTTAATGAGCATAAATCATGAATTTGGTATCAGGAACCCCAAGTTTATGGATAGCAGCTTAAAGCATTTAGAAAAGATGGCTAGCAATGGTTGACAATGCCTTGCCAAAAAACCTGAATTAAAATTTTCAAGGATAACCAGTATTTTGATGCTTCAATTTAACAGGCCAAAAGGATCAACTAATTCAATAGAGTTCAGAAATAATGTAAATCAAATACCGAGGTTTGTTATAAAGAAATCCAATACCAGCGTTACACCAAAGGCAGAGAGCAAAACAGCTGACAGCGCTTTCTTATACACAGAGTTAATCATTTCTGTCATTCCCTTAATCATTTGCATTATTGCCTGAGTAATATGTGCTGTAAACATTGATAAAATCTCCAAAAGCTTGATAATTTTTTTTATAAGCCTATTTGAATTTGATCCATATCCTTCATTGTGGGTATCTCCTCCTGCTTTATTTCTTCCAGAAACCTTATGAACAGCACTGGGGGCAATTATTGCTGGGGCAACAAGGATTAGAGCTGCAATTTTTTCTGGAGCCTCAAAATATGAATTGACAGCTACAAGAGAACCAGCAGAATGCCTGGCACATCAAGTTTTATACAAATCAAAGAGATATACTGACTGATAAACAACTCAATAATGTAAACCCAATATAATTCACAAATTGCAAACAGTCAGCAGCTAAAGCTAGGAACTTATTTGCATGAATAAACCAAATATTGACAAAGGCAAACAAACTGTCCACAAGCACGACTGCTAAGTCTCTTTGCTAGCATTGCATATGTCTCTAGTTTCTTGCTTTCATTCAGAAATGATTTGCGAGTCTAATACAGCTATACAAACCATAACCTATCTTCCACTTATAGAATGTCTATCTATTTAGTGAAAACGAGAAATCCTCTTTCTAACCTCATATGCCCATAAACATGAAGGTTAATGTAATATGCTTTATTTCTCAGATGCCAAGAAATCAATGAAACACAAGGTAGAAATAATGGAAAATTCCATGGAGTATGGGTTCAATGCTTTTGTATCCTCCGCATACAAAAATAAATCCTGGAAGTTAATCCAAAGGCAGGTCTGTCAAAGACAAGGACTTTAGAAGCTGCAACCTCTGCTAGGCACTTCATAACTCGGCTCCATGAGAAAACAGAGGCTCCAAAGCCATGTAATAAGATAATAGGAAGGCCAATCCTGTGAAAAGTAGATTGAGGGAGCTGAGAAAGAGTTTGCACTTGTGATTCTGCAGTGTATAGCTTGTGGTGCATCTGTATCCCTTTAAATTCACAAAAACAACCATCAGTATCATATGCTAAATTTTGAGGATCCAATAATTCATCTTGATCAGTGCCAGCTATTGTCTTCTTTCTCTTCTGTGTTTTTAGATCCAACCCCTACTCTGACGTCTGGAGATTCAAACAGGAGAAGCAATGTATTCTTCAAACTAGCAGTTCAAAATGTAGAAGATCAGAGAAAAGCTCAGTGATGAAAGGAATGGGAGCATACATAGAAGATATAAAATGTGAGTAATAGAGATTAGAATACCAGAGAAGTAGACTGATACACAAGAAGCAGCAACATGGGCAAGAAAAATATTAGAAGGAAATGTCGGACAAGAAACTTCTAATTCACCTTGGAATCAAAAAAATTTGAGGATGTTGCCACTGTTTCTTGATATTAAGCAGTTGTGTCTTGAACTCATGAGCACAACTGGTGATCAAGCTTCAAGATTAAGAGCACAATCAACAAGGTATAGGGAGGGGAAAAGGGAAATAAGCTTGAGTATAGTAATGGCAGAAGAAATAATATGAGAGAAAGAAAGGAGTTGTTGGGAGAAAAATGCGATTTCTATTATTTAATCAATGAACTCCAATTTTTCCTATTTTACACTTTATTCAAACGGAATTAACAGCTAAATAACTTACAACTTGAATTCTGTTACAACTAGTTCTCGTCACTCATAACCAACTTGGCCAGCTCATATTCTTTTCCCTTTTAAACTCACTCAATCCAATTCCTTTGATCATCAATCATCAACATGAGCTATCACCTTGATCAAGTTCTTTTAAGATCATAATGTTTTCACACCATCATTCCTGGCATTATGCCCATGCCTTCAACAGAATCCTTGTCCTAAAGGATAAAGTTGGGAAAGTGAGAAATTGAAAGAGTTTCCAAAACATTGTCATTAGGTCATGTATCCAATCATTGAACAAATGCTTAAGGAAACGGTTTCTTAGCTCTTGCAATAATTCCATAGGCACAAGAACAGATGAGGGTTCTACCATAAAATGTCAATGTGACCTACAGATGGAAGACATCAGAGCCGTAAAAATGACTTATAATATAATTATAGTACCTTGAGCAGGAAAACAGAATGACCAAAGCCATAATTTGTATTTGAACAGCAGATGCAGGTTGGACAAACAACACGACAGAGTTATATAGATAGCATTACTAATCATTCATTCTAAGAATGCGAAACAAATGAAAAGATTAAAAAAAACGAAAGAAAGACGATTAATTGTTTAAATCGAAAAAGGAACATAAAATGGAAAAAGTAAAGGAAATAGCATAAGCATACCCAACTAGAATAGCCTTGTCAGATGCCAAGAAATCAATGAAATACAAGGTAGCAAGAACTGAAAAAGCCATGGAGTATGGATTCAATGATTTTGTATCATCCTGGGCAGCAGAGAAGGAATGCAGGAGCCGGGAGGTTAATCCAAAGGCAGGTCTGTCAAAGGCAAGAACTTTGGAAGAGGCAACCTCTGCAAGGCGCTTCATAGCTCGGCCCCATGAGAAAACGGAGGCTCCAAAGCCATGTAATAAGATAAGAGGAACACCAGCAATGTTGTTAGAAGCAGAGTGGGCAGGGGGGGCTTGTGATTCTGCAGCGTATAGCTTGTGGTGTATGTGTACCCCTTGAAACTCACAAAAACAACTGTCTGGATCGGCCAAGTGATGAGGGTCCAATAATTCATCTTGATCAATGCCAGCTATTCTTTTCTTTTTCTGCTGAGGCGGAGGCTGTGCTGTTTCTGGGCCCAACCACTGCTCTGGAGAGGGAAAGAGGAGAAAAGCTGAGTGGTTTATGGGTAAGGGGAAAAAAAAAAGAAAAAGATAAGAGAAGATGTAGAATAGTACCAGAGCCGCTGAGGGATGCAGAAGAAGAAGAAGAAAGGGGAAGAAATCTGTTAGAGCGAAAGGTTGGATAAGAAATTTGTGCTAAATTGAGTGTGAGTGGACTGCTTCTGCTTCTGCTTCTGCTTCTTGATAATGAGGAGGGCTTACCAATAACATGATCGCTTATTATTAGAGTGTAATGGTGAAACACAAACCCGCTCATCTCTCTGAGTATGAGGTTTTGATGTTTATTAGCTAAGAAAAGGAAAGAGAATTCTTTAATATTTCTCCCATAGCCGTAAACACTTACTTACAACAGTGACACGTATACATAAACGGACAAAGTAAAAACATTTTAAAAAACAATTGTTTCATTCATGTCCGCATCGGATTGGGGGAGGCTATCTCTATCCTTCAAACTCCAGAATTATATTTTTCCCTTAATATATATAGTTTTGGAAGAAAGAAGAAACAGAGTTGAAAAAAGAAAAGGGAAATGGAAGCTCTGGTATGTAAGAGATTGGGGGATCCTGCTGCTGGAACGATGGGAGAAAATTCCCCAATTCAAGTAACCACAAATCATCCCATCCCACAGCTGGAATCCCCCACTTCGGTGAGGGTGAGAGTGAAAGCCACCAGTTTAAACTATGCCAATTACCTCCAGATTTTAGGGAAATACCAAGAAAAGCCTCCCCTCCCTTTTATCCCTGGCTCTGATTACTCTGGTATTGTCCACGCTGTCGCTCCCAATGTCTCTGCTTTCAAAATCGGCGACCGCGTCTGTTCCCTTGCTCCCCTCGGCTCCTTCGCCCAATTCATCGTCACCGATCAATCCCAACTGTACTACTCTATTCTATTCTCTTCTTTTTCTTTTGTTTGCTGCTACTGTTTTATTTATTTTCTTATCATTTGACTTCTTTTGTAATTATGAAAAGATTAAAAGTGCCAGAAGGGTGTGATCTCGTTGCTGCTGCTGCACTACCTGTCGCTTTTGGAACCTCCCATGTTGCTCTTGTTCACAGAGCTCATTTGTCCTCTTCTCAGGTATCTAATCTTTTCCCTCTTCTGCTGTTTTCTCCTCTAATATCCACATTCATAACTACTTATGTACCTACAACATATTCTTGTAGGTGTTGCTTGTTCTTGGTGCCGCTGGAGGTGTTGGCCTTTCCGCTCTTCAAATTGGCAAGGCTTGCGGTGCCATTGTTATTGCGGTGGCCAGGTACTTCCCTTCTCTGATATTTCTCTTCTTTTCTTCCAAAATACTGGCCATGAACGCATTCCATTTTCACTTCAAACAGGGGTGTTGAAAAGGTCCAGTTTTTGAAGTCATTGGGAGTTGATCATGTAGTTGACTCCAGCAAAGAAAATGTAATACTTGCTGTCAAGGACTTTCTTAAGTCAAGGAATCTCAAAGGTGTTGATGTCTTGTATGATCCTGTTGGAGGCAAGCTAGCTAAAGACTCTCTAAAGCTTTTGAATTGGGGAGCTCAAATTTTGGTCATTGGCTTTGCTAGTGGAGAAATACCGGTCATCCCTGCTAATCTTGCTCTGGTTAAGGTACTTATTCATTTACCACACTAATTGGATTACCAAAGTTCTCACAAATTCTGAAGTTTTGTAATAGACAAAAAACAAAACCACGTGCAAATAACTATCAATGGATAAAGGAACGTTGGTAGATCATCAAATAGTTTAGAATTTGTAGAATGAACCACTCTGCAGATGCTGCCATCGCTCAGAGGGTTTGTTTTCAGTATAGCTTAGGAGATATTGCCACAGCCATAAGTCACAGGTTGGCTGTTTCTTCACTTTATGCCAACCTCTTTGAATCCCAAAAATGTCTCATCTAGTCATTCAATAAAAATTGGGAAAGAAGAAAATGATTCCAACTTAAATTTATATGTACACATCAAAAAGCAATAATTATATGCAGATTTTACTGAGTAAAATGTCAGTTCTTCAACGAGAGCACAATGGATTTCGGTCATTGTTCATCCAGTCCAACAAGCTACCAAAGCACAATGGTTATTGGTCATTGTTTGTCCAGTCCAACAAGCTTGTCTGGTGCCTTAGGACTGCATTGTTGTGCAGGACAAATTTTAATTGATGTTCTTGTCAATGTTAAAAAATAAATGTTGCTGTTGTCCAGAATTGGACCATACATGTTAAGAAATAAATGTTGCTTGTCTATTATCCAGAATTGGACCATACATGGACTTTACTGGGGTAGCTACAGAATTCATCAACCGGGTGTTCTTGAAGATTCTCTCAGAGAGCTATCCTCCTGGATGGTAAAGGGAAGGATTACAATCCACATTTCTCATACTTACAGCTTGCAACAGGTATGCAACTCGACCCCTTCTTGTTTAAAAGCTATTCTTCATTTTCTTGAATTGAGCAAACTTTTCGCAAGTAGATACTTAACCATAATGGTCTTCCAGACTTCCACAGTAAAATTTAATTTTTTGAAACTCTATTTTAAGGGTCATTGCTCAATGCAATACAAATATTCTTTTGCCTCCAAAGGATGCAAAGGGCGGAAAGAAGCAAATTGAGAATGTTCAGAATTATATGGTGTTGCTTATTCAACATACATACTAAATTGATCATGCCCAAGTTTGCTCATAATTTCCATATGATCGTGGCCATACTCTAATGGAAATGATTGCTAAATGAAGACTTTGTACATTTTTAGCTCACTTAATCGACATTTATAAGGAAAATTATTAGGTTTAAGTGATCTCACATCCTTTTTGATTTTGGTGGGATAATATGTGAACCTAACAATTTATTCTCGGAAAGATGTTCTAGGCTGAAATTATGTTGCTAGGTTTGTTGGCATACACATTGTATGGATAAAAACAAGCTTTTTCTTGCTTTTCATTAATCATGAAAACTTCTTCCTACAAACCACCAGCAGCTCAAAAGAGTGGCATACAAGCAGAAAATACCAGACTGATATAGTTTCCATTGCGGAAGCAGATCTTTGATTTCCTTGGACCATGTAAGGATTCATTGTCTAGGTTGTCTGCTTGATTCATGAGGGAAGAGTTCTGCCTCTTCTTGGGTAGTTTTGAAGCTACAGTTTCAATTTTATGTTGACTTGCTCAATTGCCCCTTTTCAGTGACAAAAACCAAAGCTTTCACCTCTTCCCAAAAGAGGAGAATTTGGGAATAATAATGTATATGAAATGCAGATGTCAATGCAGTTACCTGATTGTTGATGTAATTTTCATCTAATTTTAACAAAAAATTTCCTGATCTACTTAATTGTGCGTTATTGGCAGGCCAACCTTGCCTTTTCTGCCCTTAGAGATAGGACAGCTATTGGAAAGGTGATGATTGCATTTGATGATGAAAGAAGGACAACATCTAAGCTTTAATTCACTCAGGATCAGCTGGAATGATGTGCATTGTCAGAATCTTCTCCTTCCAATCCTTCAACAGCTACACAATGTCATGTTTGGTTTTTGTGACAGATTATAACCAATAGCAAACGCAAGAAATTGCCAAATAAAAGGTCTGTTCAATAGCCATGTAGAATAAACTGAACTGTATCAAACTGCAAAAGTTCTTTTTCTGCCTTATGTGATTCATACGGCTATTGTTCGGTCGCAGCAGGCTGAGTGAATATTCGGTCAGCTGAAACATTTGCAGCTTTTCTTTATAAGAATAATAGGGGCTTTTCTTTATAAGAATAACAGGGATAAGATTGGAGTATTTGTTATCAGTCATGTCATGTTCTTTGCTTCTTTTATGAGTAGTGATGCGACTTCAAATGATTGGTGGAGGCAGGGAGCCATCAGGTGACTCCTTGTCCACAGGACATTGCTACACCTTATGTATTGCAGTAGCTGTAAACTGATTTGGGAGTTGTTCCACATATTACTTTTTATTCCACCCATATAGTGATGAATGAGCCTTTACCATTGAGTTTTCTCGCAGCAATGTCCAAACAATCTGTTGATGCATTTAGAAAGGGTAAACATTAATTGTTCAATTATTCAGAAGTGTAAAATCATATGCAATTACTATTTGTTTTGGCATTATATCCAAAGCAGGATTTTTGAACGAGGGGGAGGGAGGTTATATCTTAATATTGATTTGGCATTACTAGTTGCCTGGTATATTGTTGTTATTGTATAAAAGTAAATTTCTTTAACATAATCTCTAAAAAAATCATAATTTATCACACTATCACATTTATTTTTGTTCATAACAAACTAATGTAGGATTAAATATTTTTTGTGATTACAAATTAAGTGGTTATTTTTATATAGAATACGACAACTATAGAGAGGTTTTATTGTATTAGGATTAATAATTTCATAAAACAGTGAAGGTACATATGACAATAAAAGAAGAGAAATATAGTATAATTAATGAAATATGCACATAAAATCAGGTGAATGACCATTAATATATAGACGCAGTTGAATTAAAAAATCAATGCCGCAACAATAAAACCAAAATCTTATAGTATCTAGAAAGTGATGCATGTAAACAAATGCTAGTTTTTTTGGCGTAGTTCACTGAAAGAGAACAAAAGCACCAATTCATAATTATTTTTCTTTCAGGCTGATTCTAGTATTTATTTATTTAGTGTATAAATAAAGGCAGCAATGAGATCAGCGGGGATTCTTTGTGTATGTTATATATATAAAGGGAAAACAAATTCTTTTATAAGAAAAATGATATTTTATAAGAATACTTGCCATATATATATATATATATTGCACAGAAGATTTTGACAAATATTTCCGTTTTAGAGTTGGATATTATAATTTATAAATAGAGAGATAGACCTGAGTTTGGTTAAATAGAATAGAAGAGTGCGCAGTGCAGAGGAAGGAATTGAGAATGCTGTTGCCAGCAAATATCATACAAGACATCCTATCAAGACTGGACGTAAAGACTCTGATCCGCCTGAGGTGCGTATGCAAATCATGGTTCAATCTCATCTCGAACCCTTCATTCCAACACTTGCACCGCTCCAGATCCCACCATAACCCCCTTTTTCTCTTCCGCTCCAACTCCCCCTCCCACAAGAAGTGCCTCCCCAATCACTTCTTTTATCCTTTTTGCTCCCTCGACATTGCCGGCAATCCCCGTGCTTACTTCACTGTCAAAGTCGATGACCCTATCAAGCTCCTCCTCCCCACCTGCTTTGGTTTGGTTTGTTTCGCCACCAATACCCGTATTTATGTCTGCAATCCTGCTACTCGTCAAATTACTTCCCTCCCCCTCTGTCCTCCCATCGCAGGATTTGGCTTTGGATTCCTGGGCTCCAATGGATACAGGGTGGTCAGATTAATCCTCCGCAGCCCCCACAAGATCGAATGCTCCGTTTCCACCATTAATCAAAAACTTTTGGGTTCCCACCCCTGGAGAGTGTTGGAGGAAGGATGCCCCTATCTTGTGGAGCAGTTTAGCTATCCCGTTTTTGCCAAGGACAACATTTACTGGAAGATCAATCGCAAATTTAAGCTCAGGAGGAGTACTGACTATCTTGTTTCTTTCAATCTTAGGACGGAGAAGTTCTCCACTGTTACTCATCCAGCTGATTGGAAATACATTGCCTCCAATTATACGCAGCTGGCAGATCTTGGTGGGATGCTGTGCATGGTAGAGATTTCCAACTCCAATGTTGTCATCTGGGTGCTCAAAGATCTCCTCAATTCCTTTTGGCATAAAGGAGGCTTGATTGATATTACAGGAATCGATAGGAGAGTCATTGGAGAAGTCAAGTGCCTCAACAACGGGGAAATTATTTTCAGCTCTCTTGCTAATCTTCTGCTCTTCTACGATGTCAAGAAGAAAACGTTTAGACAAGTCCCCCTCCCTTTCCCTTCCTCCGAATTCGGAATCTATTGGGAAAGCTTTTTTTAGATTTCATATCATATCCCTCTCTATCTGTTTATCTTATCACCATGCATCAATTACTGTTATGCTTTTTATAACATCTAATTCTTCTTCTGCTCTACCAATTTATACTTTAGGATAGATTAGTTTAGGTACAATTTGCCCATGCACCTTTTTCTTTTCTTTTTGTTATACATAGAACACATTTTTGTGCCTATGATGTCCACTGCCTGCTACTTCCCTAACTAAAACTCAATTATGGTCAAATCTACAGAACCATGTTGCCATAAATTGCATCAACGGCCATTGTTTATAAGCTGTACAGTTAAATTTCAATATTTCATGTCACCATATTTACATTGATAAACATTCAAACTCCATGTTTACAATCCCTATCTTGGCATGCTCTCTGTTTTCAGGAAGCGCACGTACTCCTGTTGCACCATCTCCCCTCCGTGAACTGGATCAAAGCTGCATCTATAGAAACTGATAACAAGAATAAAATCTATGAGAAATGATCGCACACAAAAACCAAACAGTCAATCAAAAAACATCCATCTTTGAAAACACTACATCCGCTTTGTTATCAATACTATTTGATAACCTGCAGTGCAATTCCAAATTTTATGCTCCAACCAAACAAACATTAGCTATATATAGTGTCTTAATGGCTCAATCATCATCAACATTAGCTGGAAAAGAATTTCAAAAAAAATGCAAAAAGGTCATTTTACCAAAAAGGGGAGAACAAAACTGGGAGTTACCTAACAATAAAACAGGCAAATTGTTTTAGGGATAAAGAAAAATTTAGGCACAGACATTAAATCTTCGTGACGAGAATGGACGAGCTAGGGAAAAGGTACATTTTTAAATAAAAGCCCTTCTATGTCCACTACAGCCATGGGGATGTTTATTGATTCATAAACTTCAAGCAACATGTATAATTCACAACTCAAAATTTTCTTATTGTTAGCAGAACAAAGCACATGCATAGCAGGGGCAGGAAAAAGAGTAAGATAAACCCACACCTTCCATCCAGGCCAACAATAAGAACAGTATTCTGGGATCCAAATGCTGCAATATATTGAGCGTCTTCTGGTAAGTGAAATTGAGCAAATGACCACTCAGAGCTAAAATACTTTGGTAGTACACCTGAAAGAAGTGTCAGAAAAATAAGACTCAATGTTTTCTTCTTCTTTCTTTTTGTGTGGCAGAAATTATGGAGATATATCAAATGTAAGTTATGAATCCCATCTCTCCTCACTATCCCACAATGGCAGAAATGAGGGAAAAGACAGGCAGGGAAATGAAAACAGAAAAGAATAACACAGATGCATTAACCTCTTGAGTGCACACATTTTAGGAAACAAAATGCCATGCTTTCCAGATTAATATTCAAATACCAATCTTAAGTTTTCTAGAACCTGTCTAGCAATTCATCCAGTTTCATAGACTTAAGTATCAAATTTTCTTGGTATTCTCATTGTATGTATTGCAAATCACAAACTTGCTATTGCATCAAACCTTCTCACAAATATAATGCAGCTCATTGTGAAAGTCAAGCAAGGTCTTCTGCTTTTTATTTAAGTTGAGAAAAGGTGTCTGTGCATGTGTGAACGAAGTGATTGAAGGTTAGATATCTAAAATCATCTATTGACAAGCTTAATGAAAAAATATCTATGTATAAAATTTACTTGCCTCTCATAAAAGCCAAGGATGAACCGGGGTTGGCACTAGTGCTTGGAGAAATAAGGGCATCAAAGGAAGTTGACGAATTCTGGTTCGACAACGCTGGACCTTGAACAGGAGTTGAGTGAGTAGAAGAGTCCTCCCCAGCCACACGAACTCTAAGGCTGAAAATGTGAATGGTACCTTTATCACTTGATACAGCCAACCACTGGACATTTCGAGAGAGTGCAAGGCCATAAATTTCTGCTCTGTCAACTCCTCTTCGAACCTAAATGAAAACAGTCTCATGAAAATAAAATTCACATAAACTCTACAGAAATCAAATTGATTTCCAGGAAGCGACAGGCAGCAGAGACAAGAGTGGATTCAAGAACATTCACACAAATTGAGGTGATTATTTAGCCACTCATATCAAGCTGTTTGAGAAGTACAAGGAAAACATCATGCATTCAACCAGATCTTTTTGGGGCTGCTGTGCTTATGAAAAGCTTAAAAAAAACATGACATGCTCGATGTTTCACAAAAAAGAAAAACAAATAGGCTGATTAGTTTAAATTAAACTCGGTTACTATATTTCACAAACTGTCAAATAGGCCAATACTTCTGATATAAGTCTAGCAAAGCTAAGCTAATTTAAGTGATCAATTTCAGTTGAAATTTGCAGTGCAGTATAACAATAATTTTATTTGCAATGGTATAACTTCAAGTAGAATAGAAATCCTAGAAGAGAAATGTTGGTGATATCTTAAGATAACAATCATATTCACATATGCATAAATAATTGTGTAATGGACTACCTCCTGCAAGCGAGTCCCATCCATTGTATTGAAAATTCTTATCAAAGTGCCTTTTGTACTAGCAGTTGCTAGAAGCAGGCCATCCATCGTCAAAGTGATGCATGCGAGATGAGAGTCATGAGCATGAATCAACTTTATGACATTCAGCCCAAAGTGTTCAATTCGGACCTGTCCTCGATGGAGACCTGGGCAAGCTAAAACAGAGGTATTTGAATGGTGAGAAAGGCAGCAGAGGCCCCTGGGATTTGCTAGAGTCTCAATCTGGTGAAGAAGTTTAAGATCCATGAAACTGTAGACATAAATTTTGTGCTCAAGGACAACAACAATATGATCCCGTCTTAGTTTAACAGCACGAACCTCAGACCTAAATGAAAATTCACCAATGCATCGGCTTTGATGATCATCCCAGATTAAAACCTTGTTTGGAGGATACTGGGAATTAGTGTCACTGCCAACAAGTGCAAGAATATTGGAGCGGAACAGCATCTCTACAATTTTGAATCCGGCGCTTTTGAGATCACGTCTCAGAGTTTCCTTGAAAGGCTCGGAGTTATAAATACGAAAGCCACAGTTTGTGCCGGCAGCAAAAAATGCAAAGTCCTGATTCCAGGAGACAGAGAGCAAGTGTGGTTGGGCAGAGTGTGGTGGAGGCAGGGTTAAGGAGGCAGAAGGGAGGATGTCTGGGGAATCAAAGGAGGCACGGGTAGTTGAGGGAAGGAATTCTCGAGAAGAAGAAACAGTGGAAGCCATGAGGGAGAGGGAGGAAGGAATAGCAAGTAAAGCTTGGATGAAGCGATCAAAAACAGAAGGAAGGCATAGGAAACAGGAGAGACAGCAGCGTTGCAATAATGAAGGTAAAGGTCTGCGGCAAGAATGCAAAGAAAATGAATCAATGCAATGGACAAAAATAACAAAACTGGATCTACAAATCAAAAAATAATAATAACAACTAACAGATTGCTGCTTCTTATCAATAGAGCAGTGAGGTATACTATATGATGTTTGGGTGAAATTAAAAACTGACATGAAAATTAGATTGAAAGAAAAGCAGAGGCGGCGATTATATCAATCAATCAATCACTTAATAATCTAAATTTAAATAATAATAATGAAAGATCGACTGAAACGGCGATGATGGAGACGGAGCCTTACATAGAAGTAGGCGGTGGTGGTGGTGGATGATTTCCTCTAATTTTGGATGAATCAGATCAGTCGCACCTTCGCACAAATAAAATAAAAATAAAAATCAGCAAAAGATTAGAATTGTTTTGATCTGCGGAATCAATTCCAATTAACAGTAAAAAGAAAACTAACCTCAAACTCACGAGTAACTAACTGCGTGCCTGTGATTGTGGTAGTGAGTAGTGAGTAATATGATATTGAGTGCTTTCTTCCTTCTATTTTTGTTTTTTTTTTTTTAACCTTAATCTCTCTTTTCTTTTGTCTTCTCTTGCGTTTCCATTTGCCAGCTGGCTCTTGCTTATGCTGTTACATTAATTATTCACCAATTAATTATACATACAGGTACGGTACCGCCAGAAATAAAAGAAATAAAGCAACAGATCTAAGCAGAAGAAGAAGAAGAAGAAAGAAGCTCGTGATTATGCCCATGTGGAGAAAAGGCGTATCATCAGAATTTCATGGACAACTCTATATCCAAGCAGGAGGTTTTAGTCACGTGACAATCAGTCATGCAATCAAACATTTGAATGAATTGAGGATGAGATACGACCAATCATTTCTGAGTTTGTTAACTTCAAAGTCCATATTAGAGTTGGAGCTCACACACAAGTCAAAGTGACCATAAATCATTTCTGATATGGGTTCCATATCACAATTCTTAATGTCGAAACTTAAGTCACTAACACAATTCATATTAATTGTTCTCAGTGTTAAAGCGCTGCCCTAGTGCACTGAGGAGGTGTCTTAGTACTGAGGAGACACCTCAATTTACTACGGAGGTGCCTCAATACTGAGGAGCTGCTTCTGTGGTCAGTGCCTATAACTAAGGATATTTAAATGCAAAATTTCACAACTTAAACTCAACTAGAAGCATGTCAACACTCTTATAAATACTTAAATCACTTAAATTAACCTAAAATGAGTTATATGGAACTTATTTTACTAAGGATGTGTGATTAAGTTACATATATATATATAACTATGAAATCGAGCATATTAAGAGAACTTAAAGTTGGTGTGCATCCTTTTGACGTAGCGGAAGGTATAAAACAAGGATAAATATCACAACTGTTGAATCGCATACGATTGTCAGTCAATGATCTTCCAAAACCTGTTGAATCCTAAGACTACTATGAATTAGACATCAAAATCGTTAATTCCTAAAAATATCGATATTTGGAAAGTTGGAAATTAATTTATTAAACATCAAAAGCTGTCTATTCTCCAAGAACATCACAAATAAATAGTATTGGAAAAAAAACCCTAATGAAAAATAACAAAAGCCCAAATAAAAAACAAAAAAAAAAAGTTAAAACTTCGAAGGTCTAAATGATGGAATTTGGGCCTAAAACTGGGGCCAATTATAGGTTAAACTAATAACAAATATAGGTCTCTGAATCAACTTCAATTTCATATATTATGGGCCCCGTAACTCCACTTATGCCAAAAGTTATCGCCTTCAGAAACGACGTTGCGCATCGAAATGCTCCAAAAATGTTAAAGTCATATGTTCTGCATCACCTTTACTTTGAAAAGTAAAGGATAATTGAAGGATTAATACTTAATCTTAGCAACAAATGCAAATAATATCCAATCCTAACCAACTAAAATATCATAAGGTTAAGGATTTTAAGTTTTTTTAATTACAAAGTACGAGAACATTCGATAAACTTGCAAGTCTCCGACATAGAGACTAAATTTATTTTGGATGATAAATTAAACTAAGAAAATATCAAAATAAGTAAATGAGTTATAAACCAAAATAAATGGCATGCTCCAAACGTAAATGGAATTAAAATTCTATAAGATTGAGAATGTGATATTATAATGTTAAATAAATGAATACATATATATATATATAGTACAGTCGAGATTGAGTTGGTTAACCTAGTGATAACTGTCTTTGGGACAACACATGGATTCAAATATGCCTTTAGGGTGAAACTGTATGATTGATAAGTATGCATACAAATTTATTGAGTAATGATATTGTGAGATACAATCAATATGGATTATGTTAATGACTTAAGTTTTGATATTAAAAATTATGATATGTGGACCCATAGTACTGTATAAGAGTGATATTATGATATGGACATTATATGCATCATTTTCATAATAATCTATAAAACCACCATCGATGTACATGTCACTTTGACATGTGTGTGAGTTTAGGAGTATCTCTATGTATAGTTAATAGACCTCTTTCATCCTTTTAGCTCTAGACTTTGTCATCGAATCTCTATATATAGTTAATAGATCCTTGGCTTGTTGGCTCATATCAGCCACTTTGCAATGTTGTTTTATGTAAATTCTGCTGTGAATTTTTCTCTTTCAACTTTTTTCCCTTTTTAGCTTGAAACATGAAACAAAGTGTTAATTTTACTTGAGTAAACAATATACAAAAACTTGTAAACCATCGAATGCATACCTAAAGTTGGTTGGCGGTGATGAATTACTTGCCAAATTTCTTAAAACCTTCCCTCTTCTCAGTAATAAAACTTAGTTCAACCCTAATCCAACAATTTATCCTCTACTGATGTTCTAACTTCATGCTTCACATATAACTCAATTGTTTATTTTTTAGCAGCTCAATAAAAGTATTGCTGGTCCTCTCACACAGCAACATCGAACCTATAGACATAGATTTTTTCTAGTTTTCTAAAATCGACTTCAATTCATAACTTTTTCATTACTCAATAGTTCCTGTATTGCACTTTCAAGTTCATTGAGGACAAAAGTGCTTACCTCTATTACCATTTCATGCCTACAACCTTCCATATAAACTACTTCAACACTATTCTTTTCACTTAAAAATACACTCCATAGAAAATATCAATAAGATATTCTTCCATTCTAATAAAAAAAATTACAAAAAAAATCAGATTCTTTTCACTTTTTTCAACATGCAAGAATAAAAGAATCACTATTATAACAACATAGAATAAAAAAAAACTAAAAATTTTTCAGTTTTATCAAATTTCAATGTAAATAGTGCTATGAAATAAGACATAGTGAGACTCATGAAAATATAAAGTCTCAGATTTAAAAAGTAAATAAAACTTCAACAAGAACAGGATATACCTTCTAATAAACATAGTAAATTCTTCAATTACAACATCCAATTTCTGCTTCAGATAGTTCTCATTGTTGACTTGAACACTAAGGTGCTGTTTACTTGTGGAAAACAAGAGGTGTTTTCTAGAAAAATTTTCTATTGAAAATGGAAAATGGAGTAATTTGTTCAAATGACATATTTTCCTAAAATTTTCCAAAAAAAATAAGTTTTCCGTTTTCTAAAATTCTAATAGAATTTGGAAACCTAATTTAAAGTGTTTTCTAAATAGAAAACACGAAAGTTTTTATAAATTATAATTGTACCAGAGTTCGAATCCTAAACAACCACTTTTTTTTTTGTTGGTCTTCAACGTTACTTTTTTTTCAAATTCTTTCAAATAATAACATTAACATAAATTGTTTTGTACAAATCGTTAAATTATATACAATCTTTTTTTTTTCAATGTTTAGATAATTCTAATGTTAAAAATAGGGTTCTTGCTACAGTACAATTATTGTATATATACAAATGAAGGGAACACATAGATTTTGATACAGATAATACTACCCTGTTAGGTTATTTTCTAACGTTTAAAAAAAATAATATGTTGACCTTTTTCTCCAGGATCTTAAATCGCAAACTCCTCACCAAATCAACGTTTGTTCCAACTTCCAACTACAAATTTTACCCTCACCATATCTACGTCTACTCCTCATTCTCACCCATTTCCTATCCATCAAATCTAAACTCAAACCCTATTAATTTGCTTCTCTCTCTTTCCTCTTATTGTTCTCTCCTAATTAGTAATTCTAATTTCAGTCTATTCAATCAATCCAAACCCAAACCACATTAATTTGCTTATATCTCTTTACAAACAATAAGCACTATAAACTTCATATGTTTTCGGGGGAGGAAGTAAGCTCATATTGATCTCTCCACAACTCCAATAAGCAATAAATGCGAAAGTGTTAATATGTTCTTCATATTTGACGTTACCTGAAGTTGGTAGGTTCTTTTATTTTTTAATTTTTTTTTCAGCAATTATGATCATATTCAGTTTTATTATCAAATAAAGTTTATTTGACTAAACTTACGAATAACAATTATGGTCGAAAAACTTCCTTGTGTGTGCATAATTGATTGGAACATCAGTCATGACAAATTTATTAATTAAATTATTTCATTTTTTAAAAAATTAAGACAAACTGTGTTTAATTTTTTGTTATCTTTCAAGTATGCTTTAATAATTTGTTCCGATTCCAAGTTGAAATTTTATTTCTATTGTCATGGATATTATTGGGTGGTTGATGTTGATCAATTAAAGAAGATAAAAGAAAATATATGATATGGCGTTGTTCTTCCATGCTGGCAGGTCTGGGCCACTACATTTTCTACTGTTTTATTGAAGAAAAACAGTTCTCCAGCACACACTTTGGTCAAGACTAGTGGAACAAATGAATTAGATCATCAAGCCAATCAGTTGAGGGTGCTGTGAAGGAAACCGTCTTTAATTGAAGCCATCATTTTATTAACGTTGGAAAAGCTATTCTCTGTAATGCTAAAGTTGCCTAATGTGGACCACTAAGCATTCTGTTCTTGCTTGTGTTGAATGTTAAAAACATTTGTTCAATAATTTTACGATATGGACTCAATGTTCTTTCTGCAGAACTGGTACTCCACCATCAATTTTAAATTCAAACAGCCTTGGCTCAGGAACCTCAACAGTTTTTAGGTCTGATATCCCTTCTGGTGTCAGCACTTCCACATCCAAATCAGCTCCCTGGAAACAACTAGTGCTTTCGTTTGTTGGGTCCAAAAATTCCATGTTTGTTTCTTTCTTAAGGTTTCAACTCAAACTTGTAACATAATGAATACGGTAAAAGAAAAAAAAAACAAATAGCTTTGAGCTTCTTATTGTAATTCCTTGATGGGATCATGCTTCAGTTCTGAAATCAAACCTGAGACCACCTTTTCCCAGGATACGCATGCTTGTATCTATATTTGTTTGTTTGTTTGTTTTTAACTTGATATATTTAAAAATAAATTTTTAAATTTTTTAAACGGTAACCTTTTAATTATTGAAATGATAACTATATATTGAAAATATATTTTTCATATTTAACAATTATATTTTTCTTAGTTATA
>CATIWO010140533.1:0-13842 GCA_949673435.1 Macaranga tanarius | reverse complement strand
AAAATTTAAAATTCAAAATAATTTAAAGTTGTAAAAAAATTTATTAAAAATTTAAAATTGTTGAAAATCAAGATTAAATCAAAATTTTAGTTAATATAATTATTTTTAAAAAATTAAATTTAAATTCAAATACATCATAATATTAGTTATGTCATTATATAAAATATTGATGTTCTTTTTTGTCCAAAAATATTTTCCCTTTATTCGTACTTTTATATATAGTATAGATTATTGATACAGCTATAAATTTGGGCTCTTACTATGGTACAACTATTGTATATATATACAAATGGGAAGAACACATGAAACACCGTAGAATAATAGCTATTATTCTCGCGAAAGGGTTCGACTAAAGAGCCCTAACTCATTTTCCAGTTGAGCCAGTTCACCATTTACAGTTCCAAGTTCCAACATTCAAAATCCCCGCCGTCCGTTCACCGTTACTCACCGTTATTAGTTACTTGTCCTTCATTCAGGTTATGCTAATGCTAATGTAAATTCCATTCTCTTCTCTGTATCTTTTATACTGTTGAATTGATTTTTTTTTTTAATAATTTTTCAATTTTCAGCTGCACACAGTGTTTGTTGAGACATGAATTTGAAGCAGTTAGTTAATAGGCAAACGATTAGCATCATATCAAGATTCAATGCAAGAAGATTACTCTCTTTATACCCTAATTACATTTGTAGAGATTTCTCTATTGTTACAGCCTCTGCTTCTCTGACCCCTGATGACAGAATTCCTATGCAAAACCCTAAATTCTTGAAACATATTTATTCTTTCAAGAGGTACTTGCACTCTGCTCAAGAAATTAAGTTAACTGAATTGGTTTTTAATCCAAAATTCAATTCTAATACTTCTGAGACTGAGGAGGACAAGGGCGAGGATGAGAACATGAATGAGTTCTTGTCTCGATTTGTGTATGTAATGCGTGGGAAATTGTCTGAAGTTTACCAAGATTATGATAGACAGACAATTGATGGTATGCTTTTAATTATAGTTGGTAAGGTTGTGTCTCAGATGGAAAAGAGCAGTCTTGAACAGATGCTTGTTGCTTCAGGGGCTGCTCCGTCGCAGGATTTAAGCGAGGATTTGTGGAGAACTGTGTGGGAAGTGAGTATTTTGGTGTTGGAGGATATGGAAAAGGAAAGGATGAAGGGGTTTCTGCAGGCTGAGGAGGTGAAGGAAATGTGTAGGTTTGCTGGTGAGATTGGTATCAGGGAGGTATGCTAAGAGAGCTTAGGTTTAAATGGGCTTGTGAAAAGATGGAAGAGAGCCATTTTAAAGTGTCTAGGTGGGGAGGATCGATTGCACAGCGTGGATTGTTCTGAAAATTATCGTTGATTTGTTAAAACGGAATTTTAAAAAGTGCTTAATTGTTAACTATGGGTTTATTTAAATTAAATAAGTGTATAAGTATTCCTTTTACATATTAATGGTAATAATTAAAATAAAATTAATCTAATGGTGTTTAGTTTTAGTTGTATATATACAATGGTTGCACTATAGAAGGACTCTACAATTTGATATACAAAATTGTCTTGCCACTATTATTTTATTCAAAAAATTTAAGTATTATTACTATTATTATTTATTAAAAAAACGAATCCCCCTACCCCCTCCCCTTCCTGACTAAAAAAAAAAATTAAGTATTCATAAGAATAGTTCTATCTGTCAAAGATATTTTTGTTAAATATCCACCAGATAATCTGTCACAGGAAGTAGGGCTAAGCATGGATTGAAAAAATCCGGGGATTAAAAATCTCCGGTACCATATCTAATTTCGGGGATTTTAAAAATAAAATCTCCAGTACCAATACCAAATTTAAAAATCTCCATGCCATACCATACCATTTTTTCAGAACGGTTCGGTATGGGAATTCGGTTCTTTTAGAACGGATCGGTGTGGTACGGTACGGTTCGGGAATTCAAGAATTTAAATACATTTTATAGTACTAAATTGAAAATAATAACAATATTACTTTCTATTTAATAATAATGAAAAATCAATATTGATAAATATTATTATAAGACTAATTTTAAGAAAAATTTTCTTATTTATACAAAGAAATAGTCAAATCTCTAAAGTATGTAAAATATTTTTACTATTTTATTTCAAAAATTAATAACATACAAAAAAAAAACTTAATGTATCTCTATTAAAATTTTAATTTTATTTAATTTTTTCTTAATAAAGATAGTCATGTAAACTAATTATTTACCAAATAAAATATCTAATCATCCACACATCTTAGTTATAGACATGGTTCAATAAAAATAAATTGAAGTAAATATAATATATTACTATTCGCTTAATCCCTCAAGAGGGTCATTATAAGATATAAAATTGAAGTCATTCTCCTTCTAAAACTCTAAATAAAACTACTCATGATACTTGAAAAAAACTAATAAAAGGCTAATAAGACTACTAAAATTATTTATCTCATTAATTTGAAATAATACCAATAAGATTACTTACAAAAAAATAATTAATAAGTTATTAAATATAATAATAACAATGTATTTTAATTAATAAAAATGACCTAAGTTTTCTTATTTGTTGTTTGTAAGGTCACTACTTAATTTAATCAAAATGAAAATAGTTTACGATATCTTGGTTATCTATAATATATGTTAATATATATGAATATACAATAAAATAATAATTATAATACTATTATTTAACTCATTAATTTGATAATGCTAATAATTTTTTTTATTTTTCATATTTTAAGTTTAAATTGTGTTGTAATGGACATTCCACATTCTTATTTGTTAATTGAATTATTAGAAACTATGTAATGTGAATTTTATTATTTTCATATTTAAGTTCAAATTGTAATATAATAAATATTTGAATAATAATAATAATAATAATTTATTAATTATATCTTAAACACAAAATATATTAATTTTCAGTACGGTTTTAGTATGGTTGGATACGATTCTCAGTTCAATTTTTTAAAAATATCCAGTACCATACCATATTAGTTAAAAAAAATTGATTCGGTATGGTTGAGGTTAAAATTATTCAATTCAATATGATTTTTATATATTTCAGTTCGTTACTCGGCCTAATGCCCTAACAGGAAGAGGCCCATGACAATTTAGATGATAAACGCTAAAATAAACTTCACCAAGTAATAGAACAGCAAACTCTGCCAACTTGTAAAGTCCATGGCTCCATGCTCACAAAAGCCGGACATGGGCACATTGAATTTGCTTAGGCAAGCAATACAAAAAGACAGTGCTACTGATCCATGATGAAATGATAAGAGATCTATACAAACCAATTCCTTCCTCTTCATTCAACCACATTATATAAAGAATATTCACTGTTTTACAATCAGCAGCGAGCTCCCTGCAGTAAACCCAAAACTCCAGAACCCTTCGTAGAGACTATACTCAGTTACAAAATTTAGCAAAAAGAAAAAAGAATATTTGCTACACTTTTTTACCAAAATTTATCATTACAGCCATCATCAAACCCAGATGATTCCCATCCATGCAACGTGACCAGACCTTGGACTGTTTGCCTGACCTCCTCCTTGCTTTAAAACACCAAAAATAAAAGAAGTTCAAAGGGATCATAGGCAATATCTTGCAGTAGGTGACTGCAAAGATACTAGAACAGAAGACCCCAAAAATAATATATATTTTTTCAAAAAAAGAAAAAAAAAATGGCAACACAAACATGATGAGATAGGCCTCTTCTGACATAGAATTGGCCCGACTCAGCAAATGATCAATACCCCATTTCCAAGGCAGAGAGTCACAGCTCAAAGTTCCCTAATCTCAATAATCTTCTAAGCAAATGGGAACTCAGGCATATGCATAAATCAATGCACCAAATATCTTGAAGGCATACTCTAGGCCCTACTAACCCCAAATGACCCTTGTACCAGCCAAAAGAAACTGATATCGACTCTCATTCCTTCTAAAACATTCATAAATGAATGAAATAGGCAATGAACGTGAAAGCAATGCAAACTTGAGCCACTTTGTATCCAAAATTCTAAGTTACGAAGCAACAGTAGCTGATGCTTTTTCCATTCTTTCCTTTTCAATCTCTACTCTTCTCAGTTCAGCATGCTGAGCAACACCATTTGCAAGCGCATGGTGATGGAAGTCAAGAGACTGCATAAGATTCTGGAACCTTGATGGATCTGATGCTTGCATGACTTAATTCAAAGCAACAAAACAAAAAGGAGTCAAAAGTAAGACAAGGCACAATAATTGTATGTAAACTCTAATATGCAGAAGGGAGAAAAGCTCACTCACCATTGACAGTATCCACAAAAAAAATGAAAGGGTCCACCTCATCAATTGGTGATTGCAGCTCCTCATCGTCACTGTAGTCATCATCAGAGTCCTCATCATCCTCATCATGTGGACGGAAAGCCTTTGCCTGAGGTGTCCCATAATGTGATAAGAAAAAAACAAGGCATTTACTTAAACAAACGTTTAGTATAGATGTACAAACCTGTGCAGCTAACTTTTGAAGTTTAATGCTGTCAGCTTCATCCCCATCCTCAGCATCAACTCCCATGTCCTTGTCAGACCCATCAACATCATCTTCATCATCAGTTTGGAAACCATCCATATCATCATCATCTTCAGCTTCTTCTTCCTTCGCAGCTTCTGTGCATGTACACAATACCAATAAAGTATTAATATTGCAGTAAACTTGGAACAAATCAAAGGGAAGATAATGGTCATAACTGGAAGGGAAAGACAGACACCTGCAACTTGATCCTTGTAAGCAACTAGGAGATCAAGAGTGGTCTTGAAAACACGATCCAAAGCTTCTCCTGGTAATTGATTAGCAGGAAGTGCAAGCAATGACGTCAACCCCAAGCAACAAACTTTCTTGTCATGCTCCCTGTAAACAACATTATTTATGACCAATGCAGACCAACAGAAGACAAAAACAGCATAAAAACTGATGCAAAATATAATCAACACCAATACTTCACCATTTGTATGAGATAAAAGGATAGAATTGAAGCGCGGCAGATTACCTTTTAAAATTGGCCCGCACACCACTCTTCTTAACTTGTTGCAACATCTGGAACCAGAGGTTAAATATCTCAGTAGCAACACCAAGCTTTTGCAGTATGCTTAGTGCCAAAGCTGGATTGTAGTAAAGGGCATCCGCAATCTGCCAAATACAGAGAAATGTCATATTCAGAAAGTCGCACTAGTACAAATGAAAAATTCACTATTAACTTTTTTTTCTTTTTGAGTTAATAAAAGCACTAATAAGTATTTTACTCTCTATTTATCTATTTTGGTGCAATAGAGAAGGGGAGAAAGATCATTCAACAATTTTATTTGTGCAGCTAAGCTAACAGAGACTGGTGCAGTCAGCATATGAAAGTGAACCACTAAAATCATTCTACAGTATCTTTAATTTAATAACTGCCATCACATTGTGACAGCTAAACCAAATTCAAGTTCAACTCATCATCTGATGCAGCACAATGTCAACGATAGATGACCACTCAAGAAAAACAAAGTTTAAAAAGTCAAAAATATTTCTTTTAAAGAAATCAATCTATTAAAAGGTAATATGACGGCTAATTCACAATCCTTACCACTTGAATGAGAAGACATTTTAAGTATGATTTCTCTGCTCGTTTTAACCTCTCAACAGTGATTCCGAGATATGGCTCAAGCCACTGATCCACCTGACCTCTACAATTCTGGAAAACCACTTCAATCAGTTTTGGTGCCGGCTCAATGTCATTGTCCTCTAAATTTCTATCTGCCATTATCTGCATGAAGAATAGAGAAGAATAAAAGAAAATTCATAAATAAGAACAATCAGGACAACATTTTCTTTTTACATGTGTCAATCAAAAGATTGCAGCAAATGAAGATTCATAACAACTCATATAGGACTCACAGATGAAATCATCTTCCAAAGGCTTTGTTGGTAATCTGGATCCTTGCATGTTAGGAAATGATCCGTTCCCCTTGATATGTAATTGTCCAATGGAACCAAAATATCTGCATCAATTGAACATCATGAGAACTGACACAGACAAGGTTCTTCAAAGGAAGCAGTCAAGTAGAAAACACCAGCACCAGCACTCAAAAAGTGATTGCAAAAAGTCACACATTCTCTTTTTCATCAAAGGGAGGAAAAGATGCAGGAAAATTAATTCCCCATAACATCAAGTTCAAAATATTGCAGAAATTAACAGAATATTACTTGGAAAGAAATCAATTGCCCAATCTGCTAAGGCTTCCATCATCGAAGGCCAAAGAGTCCACATATCCAGGGATATTGTTGGAGAGAAGAAGGTCATGTATGAAACAATTTCCAGAACTTCCTCAAACACCTCTGCAAAAGATTGCCAAAAAAAATATAAATAAATTAACATGACAATATAAATTATTAAAGTTTCAAACAGACACAAGATAGCAAACTTTATGCAAGAAATTTGGGGCTTCATTGAGTAATTGAAATTCCAACTGTATCTAAAGAGAAACATTACAATCCGAAATTGCTTCAAAATATAAGACCCCGAGTAAGAAGAATCCACAGTGCAAGGAGTTAGCCATAAGAAATCTAACCACCACTGATAAGAAAGGGAAATACTGCCAGGACCTCAAACAACATAATTAATTCTACAAAAACCAAGAACCACATCCCAGAATAACCATGAAATGCAGAAAACTGTCTGATGCTTAATTGTAGAATTTCTTCTGGTTCTAATTATCCCAATAAAGGCAAATGCACCCAAGCAGAGACAAGGCATGAAAGTAAGGATCGTGCTTCATTTTATACATGCCTACCTTGACCATCAGTTGTCAACATTCTACGCATTATAGGAAGCAAAGTTGGCTCAATCTGCACAAACAGGTGGGGAAGCCTGCTAACTGATTCAAGAATTGTGCTTATAGCACGTAAACAACCAACTGCTGCCAGAGCACCAGGATCGTCAGCTTCATCATCAGTTTCTGCAGTGTTCATACACCTCCAAAATGCCGCTGCCTGAAAGTAGAGATATAATATAATCCTTGGGCAAAGCAGAACCAAGTAGAAATTTCCAGCAAACAAACAATTAAACAAGTATTACCAAATTCTGGCATAAACCTAAAGCATAGGGTGCCATCTCCTCGCCGAATTTATCAACTATAGTTTCTAGAGTGAATACCAGGTCCTCATTCTCCACCTCATTCATTAGTTTAAAAAACTCTGAAGGAGAAGGAAGAAGAAGAATAAAAAGAATGAGTCACATTGCAGTTAATTTTGAACTAAAGGTAACTCGTCTATCTTCTTATTAATTCAGTACAGCTAAAAGGAAGTAGAAAGGAAAACAAATGCAATGTACCATCAAGAAGTTGAGGAAGAATAGGACGAATTTCGTTTAAATCTGCAGCATCAGTAAGACCATTTAGTGAGAAAAACAAAGTAGAGAAACAACTTCAGAAAGTGTGTAACCGCTGCATACCTTTACAAGCTTCAACAAAGCTTCGCAACGCAAAAACTGAATCAACACGAACAGGAAGCTCTGGATCACGCAACCCAGAAACAACACTATGCAAGGCTTTTCGAAAATTGTTCTGGTCAGAGAAGTTAACATGGGCATATTGTCCCGCAACCCATGCTGCCTAATATACACACGAACGAGATAAATAAGCACCTACTAAAGGGAACAACTTGAAATTCATCCTTTAAAAATCCAAGTAACAGCCAATTACAGGTGTAATTATCAAATAAATTAATGCAAAAAGTGTCAAAAATAAAACAGGAGATAGAAAGGCAACACCTTCGCTCTAAGATGACCAACAGGGCTGCTGAACTCAGGGAAAACATGTTGGACTAACATACGCTCCAGTTCAGCTTTGTAGGGTTCTGTTTGTTTCAGCTTATCACAAAGTGCTCCTATAGCAAGCAGGGCACCATCCTTTTGTCGATAGGGTCTATATTCTACTGGTGCTTCATCATACCTGTGTATAGGGAAAATGCAAACACCACCATTAAAGCACCAGCTTACTTTAGGCTTACTATTTCAAATAAGATAAATACCTCTTAAAAATTTCTACAATGAATTGAATAAACTTTTGAAGATTCTCTTTGCCACGTTTTCTAACCAATTCACTAACAAAATCCATTGAAGCGGTCCTTGGACTATACAAATCCTCAATGATATCTGCATTGAAATAAGTAGTAAAAAGATTAATGTTGTAAATTCTGTCTATCAATACTCTCATATGCTCATACTCACCATAACCCTTCCTCACATATTCATGAGGATCTTCATCCCAAAGTTTTTGATCATTGTCGTTGAAGCACATGAGAGGGAAAACTATCTCAAACAAAAGAACATCGAGTCGTGGTTGCAGGAGAGTATACATGCTATTCTTTGAGATACTGCATGTAAATGAAAATTAGCATTACATAATAACCCATCAAATACAAACACTTTGAAGCAGTAGCGCAGACAAAAATCTTGTCAAAATGTCTCATCTGCGCACACCAAATAAGAAGCCCTTCGATGCAAAGAAATTTATTCAACAAGGAAGGAAAAGAAAAAAATGCAACACTCTTCAATGTTCCAATTGTTTCAATGGAAAAATGGCCATATACTGTGAGATGGGAAGACATACATGGACAAAATATAAGAAACATAGAAGAGCACATGATAGCATATTACCAAATTGCACATACCTGTTGCTTAAATACTGAAGTATTAGGTTGGTAACTCTGTCAGGTAAATAACCACCAAGGCGTATGACATTCAACAAATTCAAGTGGCACTCCAAAATCTTCCCTGCATAATTTTTCTGAAACATTTGGGCAAAAGCTCTGTTTTCTTGGTTTTGAAGTTTCAAGTCCCCAAACCTGTTGTGTTTAAATGGCCAGAAGTCAAAAACAAGAGCCAAACATCCAATAAGTCCATAATTAGTTTAGTTTAAACACCCACCGAGTGTACAGCCTGTTCAAAATATGAACTGTCCATTTCTTCACCTTCCACCACCCCCAGGACTTCCTGTGTTCAGGATCTACAGGCTGGCCCTCAGCAGGAACAGGCCTCTCCAACACATTTAAGAAAAGAACCATCCAGGCATTGAAGACATTAGGATCAAATAGCTGCTTTGGAATCTCCAACTGAAAGTACATGAAAAAAAAGAGACGTGAATTTAAATAAAATGATATACCAATTCATAATAATAGTAATAGTGGCATCAAAATAATTCACAGAAAACATTTTGAAGTTTCACATGGAAAATTAGTTCTTCATCCATCCCCCTTTCTTTGACAGGCCAAAGTTCATTACAGAATGAAACTTCATTTAATCTACAACAGAGTTTCTCAAGGACATACATGCATACACATGCATACATACATACAAACATATATATATATAAAGTACACTATTTGAATTCATCACTGCAGCACCACCTAGATTTAAATCTATAAACAAGTCTATTGCTACACATCAAACTTACATATATAGAAGACCAGAATATTTTACAAATAAGCTTGATCAAATCAGCTACTTCCAATGATGGATTTGCAATCTGGACTAGCCTGTTAAAAATGTTAAGAAGATGCGGAAATGTCTCATCCACAATGTGATAAACAGGTGTCCTTTCTTCATCTGATTTGAACCTAAAACATAAAATAAAAATTTATATTTCAGAAATAATGAAACAAACATAGTTTAGCTCTTTTCTGATGATGAGACAAATGCAGATCAAGTGATGCCTTAAAAACCAAACTCAAACCAACTCATTCGATGAACAGAAATAGAGAACCGTTTTTCTGATGCTCACGACTTGATGAAACATACAAGGAATCTAATGAAGGAATAGTCAATCACACTCACTATGACTCAAAAAGTTTTAGAATAAGAAGAAAATGCCTCAAGCCAGAGAATCTAAAGAAAAGACTCAGTGATAGAGTACTCAGTACTTGCACTCTTTCATTTGTGGCATTCATTAGGAAAGGAAAGTTCCCTTTCCATTATAATATCACATAGCACAAAACACACCACTTTAGTACGTAAGCATAGATGTGTCCAGTCAGCAGCAGGCACAATGTACAAAACTAAGTCACCAAATCATGCCAAATAGGATCATAGCCTTTCCAATCTCCGGTCAACAAAACAATCATATTTCATAGCAAACAAAAGAAAGTAACAATAATAAGCATCATCCATACTCATATTTTCTAGAAAGAATCCGCAACACAAACAAAGCTCCATAAACTTGCTGATCTTGTAAATTATGCTTGATCCAATCAAGTAGGCGTGGCCACTGCTCCGGGTAATCAGCATGGATAATTGTCTTGAGACACTCACCCAACTGCACTCTGTACATCATTCCAGTTCATATTATATCAAGTCACAGTTCAAAAGTCAAAACCAAATTCAAATATAAAAGAAAACCAATCAAACAGTACAAAAAAAATAAAAGAACCCAAGAAAACCATACCTCAACAAGGAAGGAACTTGAACAACAAACACAAGGATATGATCCCTCACCATGTCTTTATCACTTTGCAATATCTTCGATTGTTCATCTACATAATAATTACCATCATTAGCCCACTACATCACATAAATATATGTATACATCTTTCCATATTAACAAACGATTAAAACCCAAAAAAAAATAGTTACCAGGTTCATGAGGCGCCCAATTTTTAGCAACAAAGTTCTTAAAATGAATGCTAGCAACTTGCCGAACAGCCATATCACAACTATTATCCACTATTATCTGTAACAACCTCACCAAATGCTGAGGCGCATACTGGTACTGCACAAACACCATAAAAAAAAACCCAAAGTTACTGAATTTTAACCCAAAAAAAAAAAATTCAATCAATCAATAAATCCAAAATCAAAATTGAGAAACCTGATTGAGATTTTGCTCAGCAGCCTTGCGTTCATCGGGATTAGGACTAAGAGCAGCTTGAAGAGTAAGAGCAAGAGTAGAGAGATCCATGTGTTGGAATAATTTTCTTTTTAATTTAATCAAAAAATTCGAAATTGATATATTTTTTTTTTGGATTTTGGATTGAAGATAATATAATCTCAATCTGATTCTAAACCCTAGGAGTTCAAAAACTGAAACAGAAATAGCGTCCACGGAGTATCTAGGGTTTAGAGGAGGAGGAAGGGTGGTTGTTGTTTGTTGCGGAGAGAGACAGCTAGAGTGTGTTTGTGTGTGTCTGTGAGAGAGAGTATTTAAATCATTAGGGTTTACGGTTGTTTAACCAAAACAGTATAAAAACAACAAATCATATACAGTGTGGCTGCTCTGCTTGCTATATTGTTTTGTTATTACTATTTTTTTTTTTTTTATTACTCTGGCTGACTCGGATACTCACTGTGAACTCGGACGAGTCGATGGAACTGGAAGCGCAGGTTGATGGTTGCTTGCTTGTGACAACTGACAACGGAAATAAACGACCTGTCGTTTGAGTGACTTTTGGATCTGTTGAAACGGTGTCATTTAATAGATTTTTATTCTTTATTAAAGATGTCCTTGCTACACGCGCAGCGGCGGACCCACATATGCGTCCAAAGATATATTGGGCTGCTTTGAAATTGTTAAAATCTTTGAGGTTGGAATAGGTATATTTCAAAAATTATCAATCGTTTTTCTTTTAGGGAAATTTTCTCTTTTTTTTTTTTTTTGAAAGTTAGATAACTTGCATTAAACATGAAGCAAAAATAGGAACATCATCCAGAATTAATTGTTCCGCAATTGTGTGTTAAGGCCCATTTTGCTATAGCATGAACAATAGAATTACATTTTCTACCACCAAAAGAAAATGAAATATAACGACATGAATTAGTTAGCTTTTTTATATCTTAAATCATATCAAGAGAGGTTTTGTGAATTAATAAATTAGATTGCCAATAAGCAATCACTCTTAACTACAAGATGCGAGATTCCAAAATTTACAGGAACTAATAATGCATAACCAATGGCTACATAAACATCTAAAAGAAATGGAATTGGCATCTCTATAGAGAAACAAACCTAACCAGTATAATCTTTGAAAACACCACACCACAATAGATTTTCAAGCCTTAGAATTTATTGCATCAACATTCAGCTTGAGCATTAGATCCTTTAGCAAGCTCCATCTTATCAACTAAAATGCAAATGACAAGTATGTAGCTATTGACATATATGTAAATAGTTGAGAGTACAAAAGCTAATAGCCACTAGATTATCCTCTTGCTGGTTAAACTTCATAGCATTTATGTTATTCCAAATATTCCATAAGATCATAGTGACCCTTTTCTTCACTTGCTTTGACATTTACAACATTGTAATAACATAATAATCCAGCAATAAACCACCATGAAAATCTTAAACTCGCATGCCCAATTTTAAAGCAAACCAAACACACAAGCCCTTACACAATGGCGAAAAATACAAGAGACTGTCTCTATCTCATGGCATCTCATACAATTCAAATCAGTCTCCAAATCTCACGTGAGCAAAGTATTCTGATAAGGCATAAAATTATTAAGCAATCTCCATAGAAAATGCCTTACTTTAGGTGGAACATTTAAATTCCATAAAGATGTCCAAACTCAACGATCAGAAGAAGAAGCATATGTCATTTGCGAGCTTTTTATTACTAACTTCAATGCTTCATAATACGTTATTTTAATAGTGAACTGGCCATTGGTTATCTTAGTCCAAAAGACTAGTCAGGTCAGAGAATGATTTCAGCATATGAAAGAGAAAAAAGAGATTGAACAAAATTAATTTTCCATCTACAAGTATCCACATCAATAAGAAAACTAACAATAGGTTGTAGATCGAGAACATGTGGAGAAGCAGCTGATAATAAATGTGTTATGAAGCCATCCCAAAGCTAAGAGTCATCCTAAATTTTAACTGACTAATTATTACTAATTTTCCAATAGAGTCCATACTGAAGTACCAATTTGGATTCAGATACACTTCTCAAAATATAACTTGGTTGATACCCCAACATGCTATGCAAAAAGTTTATATAAGAAAAATACATGGCTTTTAAAACCTTAGCATATAAAAAGTTAGAATTAAGTTGCAGCCTCCATGCTTGTTTAGCTAGAAGGGCACGATTGAAAGCTTTAACACGACGGAATCCCAAACTACCATCTCTTTTCGACTAGCAAGTATTTTTTCATGATAAGCGTCCAAAATGTAATATTTTATGCGCTAATTCTCTAGAAATTTACAATTTATAATTAAAGATTTGTTGATCTTGGCATGCATCATATTAGATTTCTTTTATTTTCTTTATTAGATTAGAAAGTCATTTTTATGATTGTTTTATTATTTTCAAAGTTGATTTTTGCACGGTTTCTACTTATCTCCTTTTGATGTGTGTTAGGTGCTATATTAGAAGAAGCTGTATAGGGGCTACAAGTGTTTTTTTAAGGTTGGAGCTTGCAAGGACTTAAAGATTTTGATCTCAAGTTTTGAAGCAACACACAATTATGTCATGAACTGGATATATATAACTGTGTAACACCCACCTTTTTAAATATATAGTCTTGACGTAAGTATTTTATTTAATATATAGAAGAGTAGTGAACTTAATTTGAGTTGGAAATAATTATGTATATTAGAGAGGGACTAAATTATAAAGAAAGTTTTGGAGTTAATTGTCTAAATAGAAAGTTAGAGATTATTTGATAATCCTCCAAGTTCATTAAGGGGTAAAGATATATTTGAGTAATATGTATTATTTTATTAAAGAGTAGTGTAGAGATTTTTGGTTGATAATTATTATTTATTTTATTTGAGATAATTGTTGATTATTATTATTATTATTATTATTATTATTATTATTATTATTATTATTATTA
>CATIWO010140506.1:0-12156 GCA_949673435.1 Macaranga tanarius | reverse complement strand
CAAGTGTTTTGAGGCTCACACAAAACCTTTACAAATGTGTTTTTCTTGGCTCAACACAAACTAATCACCAATGTGTTGTCTAGGCTCAACACAAACCTATACCAATGTGTTTTTCAAGGCTCAACACAAACATATACCAATGTGTCTATCAAGGCTCAACACAGACCTATACCAATATATTTTTCTTGGCTCAACACTAACCAACAAGAGAAGGAACCTCACTACCCACTTCTTCAATCCCCAAAGAAAGAGTAGAAGAGAAGAGTTCCTAACTCTATCACACACCCAACTCTCATAAGAGTTCAAGAAAAAGAATTTGAATATTACAAAGAGAAAAATTCTTTACAAAGATGATTGATGATGTTTTTTAGCTTGTGTGTTCAACCTCTAACAAGTTTTTGACATCAATATATATAGAGAATGTCAAAAACTAGTTGTTAGAAGCTTATTAAGTCTTGCCCATCATGTTCCATTATTTTATGCCTAAAAACATGACTTTTTGGATTGACAGACCGACCCTCACGATAGTGACTCGACCCTCACGATCGTGACCTTCAAAAATTAGACCGTTGGTGCATTTTTTACCGTTGGAGGCGACGCTCACGGGCTGGAGTTGACGCTCACGGTCGTGAGCGTAGACCGTGAGGGTCACTGCCCTTCCTTCTATTTATTTTCATCATTTACAGCTCGACGCTCACTATCGCTACACTGACTGTGAGCGTTGCTACAGTAGCCCGTGAGCGTAGCTGCCTTCTCACCAAACTTGTCATAACTTGCACATTTTAGCTTCGAATGACCCGAAACTTGGTGTGCATCTCCATGAATCTTTAAGGAAAATTTTGAGACTTTATAAGAGTTTAATGTAGCTTTAAATCACCCAAAAACGTGCTCCAAAATTTGAAATCATATATATGGTGTTTTGGGGACTTGTTTGAGTTTCAACCATCAATGCACATTATCCTTAGTATTTGAGCACAACCTAGCTTATATTCACACTTAAATGAAAATGTTAGAAATATAAAATTGATTGTTAAAGTCAAAATAAGAGTTGATTCTCCCTTGATCATGCATAGGGTCAACAAAAATTGATTCGAAATGGCCAAAATTAGGGTAGGAAATTGAATTTTTCCTGTGAGAGAAGAAGAAAAAGGAAGAAAAATTGAATAGGCGTGAAGAATAACGTTTGAAATCCCTAATCGTCTATTTAAATGTCCAGTGATACATGGGCGTGTCTATTCCACATGACCATATCTCGATAAAATTAGGAATTTCAGATGAACCAAACGGCTCGGGACACGGGTGTGTGCTTGCATGTGTACCATTCTGCTAAAAATATAACATGAAAACACGGTCACGGAACACAGGCGTGTATCTGACCATGTATCTTTCTATCCAAAATATCACATGCAAATACGGTCACTAGATACGGGCATGTATCTACCCGTGTATCATTCTGTCCAAATGATACATTGTAATTAGTATAGTAATTTTAGGATGATTCATGCATATTTAGGTTGTATTTAGTATACATTTTAGTTTAATCTTGATGCATTTCATTCACAATCACAAATACTTTTGATCTTAATTATTCTTGGTAAATTCATATGAATTTGAATGACTTATTGATGTTTTTGAAGTTTGTTTGAAGCTTAGGGAAGTCATATGGGCATATTGAAGTCATTCATGGTCAAAGGAGTGAAGGGAATAAGGTTTTAAGTGTTTGTTGCTTGTCATGACTTGGTACTCTTTCCCTTGTCATTTACAAGTCGTGATAGGGAGGAATTGTCATGACTCAGCACCGGTCTTCACCACTCGGCACTGTGTGAAGAATCATAACCTTTCGGACCATATTGCACTCTTTTGGCTATAACTTCCTCTACAAAACTCAAATTTAAGTGATTCAAGTGGATATGGAAAGCTAAGTCATAGGGCTATAATTTTATGAAGACATCTAGACCTAATTCACTTATCTAGATTGCCAAAAACACCCTTGAAGTGACTTCCAATGTTGAAGTAATGTGATCCTTCACCAAGATTTGTAGCTTTTTGATTGATATGACTTGTACCCTTTGGCTATTAACTTCAAAACATATAAGTACTTTAATTTGTCTCTACAAAGGATATTTAGAAAAGATATAGATCATTATTAGAACATTCATGGTAAAATTTAGAGATAAAAAAAAGTAGTTAGAACTTGAAGGTATTATTATTCAAGGAAGATCAAAGGAGTATTTGCTTTGTAGACATTTTCTTTTATCAAGTCATTATCAAAAGAGATTATTGGAGACTCTAAATTCATTTCTAAGTGTTTCTAACTCTTTCTTTTTATAGTTTCTTTAATGATTGAATATTATTTTCATGTGTTTATATTATTATTAATTATGTATCTAGGCTAAGTGCTTAGTAGGTTGGAATTGTAATGGATGATAGTTTTAATGAATTGAATTAATTATTTTGCATTATTGAATGAATGATTTGACTTTAATTGAGTACTTAATTGTGTTATGTATGCTTAATCATCATATATGATATGTAAATCAAGGGTTCACAATGAAAGTTGGGATTTTTGGTGGAAATACAATTGAATTCACTTAAAGATTAGGAAAGTACCTGGAGACAAGAAATCCACTTTGAGGGGTCAAAGAATTGGCAAAGAACTTCATGGTTTTTGTCTATCTCTACAATGACATGAGAGTGCTTGTAGACTCTAGATGGAAATACCCTTATTTGACAATGAGAGTTGCTCTTAAAGATTTTAGGTTACATTTTTCACTCATTACATTCATAGTTAATAAAATTGACTTGTGTTAATAATTTATTGTTCTATTCTATGTTATAATCTCCACCTACACTTCTTTGAATATTGTTGTTATTCTATTTTTCTTTAATTTTATAGTTTAGTGAATTTGTTATTTAAATAGAATTATAGTTTGATTAATTATTACTTGATTATTGGTAAGCCTATTCATATTAGTATTTATCTGGTTAATACTTGATTTCCCTATTTTTCCTATGTTTGACCCTTTGCTTATCCTATATTTAGCCATAGAAGCTAGGGTATACAATTCAAACCCATATCACCAAAAACCTCTAGTTAAACACAGGGAGTTACATGGACATGTGTGTGACTGTGTACCTTACTGGTTCAAAATACATACCTGAATAAGGGTAGGGACAAGAGCGTGTCTTTACCTGTGTTTCAACATCTTGTGCTTTTTTCCTTTATTTTCTTAACTCCTTTAATCCCATGTATTGGCTAACCTAAAAAAACAAAAATACCAAAATAAAAGAAAAATAACCTATAAAAACTAAATACCAAAACAAAAAAAATGCATGAAAATTAAAACTAAATTGGGTTACCTCCCAATAAGTGCTATTTTAAGGTCCTTAGCTTGACCTTAAGTTCCATTAAAGCTAATTGAGATGAGAATTGGCATCAAAGGCATAAGTTCCTTATCTCTTGCCCATAAACATCCAAAATAAGGTTTACATTACTGTCTATTAACCTTGAAATGCTCTCCTTTCCCATTTTCGAGCTCAATATCATTGTGAGGGAATGTTTGAACCACCTTAAAGGGTCCACTCTATCTAGAATTCAATTTTCCTAGAAATAAATGAAGTTATGAGTTAAATAACAACACTAAATCACCAATTTAAAAATCTTTTTTCATAATATGCGCTTCATGCCACTTCTTTATTTTCTCCTTAAAGAGTTTGGCATTCTCATAAGTTTGAAGGTGAATTTTATCGAGTTCATTTAGTTGCAAAATCCTCCTCTCGCCAGGGGATTTTAAATCAAAATTCAGTATCTTTATAGCCCAATATGCACGATGTTCTAGCTCGACGGGTAGATGACATGCCTTCCCAAACACCAATATAAATAGTGACATGCCAATTGGTGTTTTGAATGCTGTTCGATAAGCCCATAATATGTCATCTAATTTTGTAGCCCAATCCTTCCTTGAACTTCCAACCATTGTCTCTAAAATCTTCTTAAGCTCAAGATTTGTTACCTCCACTTGTCCACTTATTTAAGGATGATGGAATGTTGTAATTTTATGATGCACACCATATTTTCTTAAAAGGGACTCAAACTGATGGTTATAAAAATGCGACCTCTTATCACTAATAATGGGTCGTGGTACACCAAATCTCGTGAATGTCTTCTTAAGGAATTTTACCACTACTTTAGCATCATTAGTAGGTGTTGCTAAAGCTTTCACCTATTTCGAAACATAATCCACTCCCACAAGGATGTATTAGTTTTCAAAAGAAGAAGGAAAGGTCCTATGAAGTCTATATCCCTTACATCAAAAAGTTCAACCTCTAAAATCGAAGTGAGAGGTAATTCCTGTTATTTCAAGATGTTCCCAACATGTTGGCAATGATCATAATGAAGGATGAATTACCTAGCATCCTTAAATAGTATTGGCCAAAAAAATCACTCTCCAATACCTTAGCACCTATTTTTGATGCTCTATAATGTCCTCCATACATTAAATCATGATAATGTGATAAGACATCAAAGACTTTTGAGTTCTGAATGCACCTTCTAATCATGCCATCTCCACAGATTTTGTAGAGAAAAGGCTCTTCCCATAAGTAATGTCGTACTTTAAACAAAAACCTCTTTCTTTACTGGTGCTATAAGTCCTCTAGTAGAACGCCACCAACCAAGTAATTAGCAATGTCAGTATACTAAAGGGTTACTATGTGGTGCAGTGCCAAAAAGAACTCATCTAAAAAAGTATCTATGATATTCTATATCACACTATCATCTTCTTTTTCTAGTCATGATAGGTGGTCAGCCACCAAATTATTCGAACCTTTCTTATCCTTAATCTTAAGGTCAAATTCCTACAACAATAACACCCATCTCATAAGTCATGGTTTGGCATCCTTCTTAGCAAGTAGATGTCAAATGGCTAAATGGTCAGTGTAGATAATAATCTTCAAACCAAGGAGGAAGGAATAAAATTTATATACAGCAAAAACTATCGCCAACATCTCTTTCTCTATCGTGGTGTAGTTGAGTTGAGCTTCTGTCAATGTGCGACTGGCATAGTAGATCACATGTAGTCGATTCTCTTTCCTCTGCCCCAAGACAACTCTAATAGCATAATCACTTGCATTGCACATTATCTTAAATGGTAGAGGCCAATTCGGTGGTGTAATTATGGGCGCTGAAACCACTGCCTCCTTTAACCTATCAAAAGCACTCAAACATGCATCATCAAAGACAAAAGGTACATCTTTAAGCAACAAATTAGTTAAAAGTTTTGCAATCAAAGAAAAATCCTTAATAAAATGTCGGTAAAAATCAGCATGTCCTAAAAAACCTCTAACTCCCTTGAGTGATGTAGATGGTGGTAAGTTCTCAATGATCTTTATTTTAGCTCGATCCACTTTAATCCCTTTGCTAGAAATTTTTTGTCCTAAGGCTAACCCTTCTTCTACTATGAAATGATATTTCTCCCAATTAAGCACAAGGTTAGTCTCTACACAATGCTTTAACACCCTGTCTAGATTAGCTAAATACAAATCGAAAGAACCACCAAAAATATAAAAATCATCCATGAAAACCTCCATAATATCCTCGATTAAATTAGAAAATATTGTCATCATGCAATGTTGAAATGTAGCGGGTGCATTACACAACCCAAAAGACATGCGCTTATATAAAAAGGTACCATAAGGACATGTAAAAGTAGTTTTCTCTTGGTCCTTGGGGTAGATAAAAATATCATTATAACCCGAGTATCCATCAATAAAATAATAATAAGCATGACCCACTATTCTCTCTAACATTTAATCAATAAAGAAAAGGGGAAAATGGCCTTTCCTAGTGGCATTATTTAACTTCTTATAATTGATACACACTCTCCAGCCATCTACCATTCTCTTCGAAATTAATTCTTCCTCACCATTCTCTACCACTGTCATCCCACTCTTCTTTAGTACACATTGCACCGGACTAACCCACTCACTATCGAAAATAGGATAAATAATTCTTGCGTCTAATAGCTTCATTATCTCCTTCTTTACTACTTCCTTCATGTTCGGATTTAGCCTCCCTTGTCTCTTAGTTATAGGTTTATGCCCATCCTCTATATGAATCATATACATGATAATAGAGGGACTAATTCCCTTTATATCTAAAATCTGCCACCCCAATGCTTGAACTCTTCTTTTCACTACCTCACACACCATCATCTCTTGCTCAACATTCAATTTAATAGAAATTATGATAGGTAGTGTGTTATTCTCACCTAAAAATGCATATCTTAAATAATTAGGTAACGATTTAAGTTCTAATTTAGGTGGTTTTTCAATTGATGGAGGTGTAGGATTATCACTTCTAATTAAGAGTTTAGGTTTTATGAATGTGTTACTATGATCTACATTATCTTTTAATTCAATAGCTTTCCACTCCTCAGCATCACTCTTATAAAGTGAAAAAATGTTCTGCTTAACACACTCATCTATTGACACTATTTTCATACATGCCTCATCATCTAAGGGATATTTCATGAGTTTAAACATGAAAAACTCGACAGATTCATTCTCAACCTTTAAACTTGGCTTACCTTCATGCGCATCAATTAAAGCTCTCCAAGTATTAAGGAAATGATGCTCTAAAATAAACGAACAAGTTCTATCCTCCTCAAAATCTAAGATAGCAAAATCAATAGGAAAAATAAAATTATATACCTTTACTAGCGCATCCTCCACTACTCTATGAGGTTTCTTAATAGAGTGATCAGCCAATTAAAGGGTCATGTTGGTTGCCTTGACATCTCTTAGTCCCAGGTTCCTGAAAATGGACAAAGGTATTAAATTAATGCTAGCACCTAAATCACATAAACATATAGGAAACTCATTAGTCCCAATAACATAAGGAATAGTAAAACTCCCTGGATCCTTCAATTTGGTAGGTAACTTTCTAGAGATGATTGAGCTACATATCTCTCCCAATGGCACTGTTTCATTATTATCCTAAGTACGCTTATTGGTGATGATTTTCTTTAAGAACTTAACATATTTGGGCATTTGAACTAGTGCTTCCATCAATGGAATATTAATTTAAAATTTCTTAAAAATCTCTAAAAATTTAGCAAATTGCTAGCCATCCTTTTATTTTCTCAACCGTTGGGAAAAGGAATCTTAGGTGCAAGTAGTGGGAATGAACTTTGCACCTTATCTTCTTTACTGTATACAACCTTTTCTTTAGTTAAGTCCTTTACCATTATATTCTGATCATCTACCTTATTAGTGTTTGCCTCAATTTCCATCTCAGCCTTAGATTTCAGCTCCTTACCACTTCGAAGAGTGATAGCCTTCACATCTCTTGGAATTGTTTCAGTGTTGCTTGGAAGAATTCCATATCCATGTGTTACTACTACATTAGCAAGTTTCCCTAACTAAACTTTGATGTTATGAATTGAAGAGGAATGATTCTTTACTATTTGGTCAAATTTAGCCTCCATCCTCTTTTGATTCTCATATTGGCTCATTAGTTTGATAGAAATAGCATCCAAAAATTTGTCCAATTTGTTCTCTACCGATGCCAACCTATCTTATTGTGGATGTTGAAATCCCGGAGGGCCTTAATTTTTCACCACATTAATGTTGTTAGGGAAATTAAGTGCAGCCACATTATTATTATTACTCCATGAAAAATTTAGGTGGTTTTGCCACCCCGGGTTGTATATATTGGAGAAAGGATTATTGACTTACCTTCCTTAAAATTGATTCCAAATATAATTAGCTTGCTCCACAAAGTTTTCTCTAAAATTTCCTGCATTATATGAAACAAATTCATCATTCACATTACCCATTATATTATATTGCTTACTTGTGAATTGTGTAGGGGCTGAGTTAGCTTTGTGTGTAAGGTTGCCAAGCTGTTTAGAAAGTGCAGAGACTTGAGCTTGAAGGGCTGTAATACTTTCCACTTTGAGTTTTCCCATTGCTTTGGGTACATTAGCTCATTCTGAGGGCCATAAACAATTGTCAAATGCCATTCTCTCTTAAATTGATATAGCCTTATCTACTGTCTTTTTCATTAACGAACCACCAGCCTTAGAGTCAATGGAATCACGAGTTGATAGTGTAACTCTATTATAAAAGGTTCAAATGATCATATCTTTACGCAAACCATGATGTGGGTAGCTCCTTTGCAAATATCAAAATCTCTCCCATGCTTCGCTTATCTACTCGTGATCAAATTGCTGAAACGAAATGATTTCCTTAACAACCTTTGCCATTTTAGAAGGAGGGAAATATTTAGCAAGAAAAGCCTTAGATAGATCATCCCATGTGGTGAAAGAACTAGGTGGCTATGATTTCAACTACATCTTTGCCTTATCGTTCAACGTGAAAGGAAACAAATGCAATTTCAATGCATCATTAGTCACTCCATTATATTTGAATATGTCACAGATTTCCAAAAATTCAACAATATAGTAGTTAGGGTCTTCATTAGTCAAATTATAAAACTGCATCATTAACTAAAGTATTTGTAACAAAGTTGGTTTAATCTCAAAATTATTTGCATTAATGCTTGGCTTAGCAATGCTATATTGAGTTTCTCCTAATCCTGGCAATGGATATGTCCAAAAGGATTCTGTTATGAGCTTGTGCATCACTCCTATCATCAGTCATCGTGCTTGCTTTTTCCTTTGCTTGCTTTTAATTCGACTTTTTGAATTTAGTAAGCTTTGGTACGTATGAGAGTTTTGCTTTACCTGATTGTTAGGTATTATACATACACCTTTAATCAAAATAAAATAAAGTAAAATAAAAGAAAACAAATGCCTTAGTCTAAAAGAGATACAATCAATTATGATGTTAGATTAACAATCCCTGGCAACGGTGCCAAAAACTTATTTTTGTATTTTCCGCAAGTATACGGAATCGATAAGTAGTATAATACAGATATCGTCCCATAGAGATTATGATCTATCTACCTACTAATTTCTCCCTAATTGTTCAAGGCTATCAAATCAAATGAATTACTAACTATAGTTTACTTAGCTAAAATTAAAATAAAAACCTAATTGTAAAATTAATTAATCAATATATTACTAATCATTAAGAAATTATCTCACACTAATTAGTTAATTCCCCTATTTTAATTTAATAATTCATGTAAATGTCCAAGTCATCTTATGTTGTAATTAACTTTTCTCAAAGCCAATTAACCTAATTCATAACCGTTAATCAAGATTTTGTAATCCAATTCTCATTACAATCACAAACTCTAATTAATGGAATCATAAAATTTATCTTCAACTCTTAAAGAATTTAATCAAATCAATTTATTTCTAATATTGAATTAACTTAAACTTATGTTTATAGTTCCATCAAAATTATTATCTCTCAATGCATAATTTCAATTATAATCATGTTAATGTTGATCAAACACAAACATGCATTAAGCTCAATAAACATAATTTTCATGAAATACGAATTTATTAAGAAGGAAATTAAACTAATCAATGTTCAGATCCTTAATCCCTAATGAATAAAAACCTTAGCCTAACATAATTAAACTAAAATCCAAAGACAAGTAAAAAGAATCCATCACCAATTACAAGAAATTAAAAAGAAAAAAAGAAAATCCCAATCTCTTGTAATTCCCTAATCTTCAATCTCTAATCTTGATCGTTGAAAATGCCTTTTTTTAATCCTTTTTCTCCTCTAGAATTCATCCTCTAATGAATTCTCTTCCTTCTTTTGTAGTCCCCCTTCAATTCCCCCCTTTGATAAGCATCTAAAGAAGTTGGTTTTATCTTGACTCTTGCGCATACACGACTATGCCTCTTAGATACACGGGCGTGTCTTGATTATGCTCATTCATTTGGACCATTACACGGTCATGTCTTGAACCGTGTATAGAGTAGGTAAATATGGCAGTGAGGTACACGGCCTATCACACGAGCGTATTTCGACCAATGTTCAGATTATCAAAATCCTCTAGTAGACTACACGGTCCATTATATGGCGGTGTCTTCGACCGTGTTTAATGTTCTCTTTTAGTCCAGAATACTACGCGGGCAGGCACATGGCCGTGTCCTTACATGTGTCGAAGACTTTTATCAAATTCGTCTTTAAGCTTCCTAAAACCTTAATTTATCGACATATAACCTTTATTAATAACTCAAATTGAGTCATACACACCTACAATAATAAAACACAAATAAATAACTCATCTATAACATAAATTAACATATTTAAACTTAAAGTGAATACAAATTAACCTCTAAAACATAAACAAAATTAACTCTAATAAAAAATGGAAAGGAATTTAACATGCCATTATTTTACAAATCCAAAAGAATTGTTCATCAAACCTCATATGTCTATACTCCTCAAGAGAACAACATTGTTGAGAGAAAGCATCAACATATTTTGAATGTTGCCAGAGCTCTGCGTTTTCAATTATAGGTTCCACTTATTTTTTAGATCGATTGTTTACTCCATGCCACTTATTTTATCAATCACATTCCTACACATATTCTTGACAACAAAACACCTTATGAAGGTTTTTTAATCAGATTCCAAATCTTGATCCTTTGAAAGTGTTTAGTAGTCAATGCTTTATTTCTCCTTTAAGCCAACACTTACACGAGTTTGATTCTAGAGCTTTATAATGCATTTTTCTAGACTATCCTTCAAACACAAAAGGCTTTCGAGTTTATATACTTCCTTTAAAATAAGTGTTTGTTTCTAAGAATGTTTATTTTAATGAATAAATATTTCCATTCTCTCGAAGCAGATTTACACAATTCACATATGCATCAATCATTTTTTAATGACTGGATTACATAAAAAAATGCTACTGGCAATTCAAGTCCATTAGAATAATTAAATTCTTCTAATTCTTTGGACTCACTAATTCCATCTTCTGATACTAATGTTCAACCCTCTTTCTTACCCATTTGAAAGTCAACCAGACCAACCAAACAACCCTAATACCTTCAGAACTTCTATACTTAATATAAGCGTCGAGCTAGTCTTTATGCCATCACTAAAATCCTTAGTTTTGCCAATATTACACCTCTTACAACCATTACCTCTGTTAAATATCATCAACCAATGAACTTGAGACCTATAATGAAGCCATTCAATTTGAATGCTAGCGATAAGTTACGGAAGAAGAGATCAAGTCTCTCTAGGCTAACCAGACATGGGAATTGATAAAGTTAACAAAGTCCAAGCAACCTATTGGCTGCAAATGGGTTTATAAAATAAAGTACAAGGTAGATGGCTCTATTAAAAGATAGGCTAGTAGCAAAAGGGTACACTCAAAGGTCATGTATTAATTATTTGAATGCTTTTTCTTTTATAGCAAAAATGAGTACTATCATAGTACTTTTAACTGTTGTATTAGCCAAAATTAGTTCTTGTATTAGTTAAATATTAATAATACCTTTCTACATGGTAATATTTTGTACATGGAATTCTCACCTAGATTTCATTCAAATTAACTCAATTATATTTGCAAGTTAAAAAAGAGCATGTATGAATTGAAGCAAGCCAACTGGTAGTGGAATGCAAAGTTAACTGCTACATTGATTACTCAAGGGTTAAAACAGACCACTTCAGATCCTTCTTTGTTTTTAAAATAAAATTCAACAATGTTCATTGCTCTCTTAATTTTATGTTGATGATGTAATTCTTGCTAGCAATGACATTGATTAGATTCAATATATTAAAAATTTCCTGTATAATCAGTTCAAAATTAAGTATCTTAGCAACTTGAAGTTTTTTTAGAACTTGAAGTTGCTCGATCAAAGGTAGGAATAAACTTGTGCCAATGTAAATATACTCTTGATCTCATTAAAGAGACCGGTTACATCAATTGTCAACCAATAGCTACTCCTATGCAGGGGTGAGCAAATATCGGTTTGGTTTAAAAATACCTAAAATTAAACTGAACCGAATCTATATTGGTTCGGTTTTAAAAATGCCTAAAACCGAATTGAATCGTACCAAATTCTTTCGGTTCAGTTCGGTTATTTTTTCTTTTTTGACTTTCTTTTCACCTTTTTTATTTTAAAATTATTTTATTTATGTAATTTTACAATATTCTAATAAGATTTATAAGATATATTAATGTTAATTTTTTATATTTATTTTATTTATTAATTT
>CATIWO010140463.1:0-46614 GCA_949673435.1 Macaranga tanarius | reverse complement strand
TTATTAAATTGACAATTATTTTATTTATATTTTAAAATAATTAAATAAAATAATATTAATTTAGAATACACTTTATTATTGTTAATCTATTTTAAGTTAATTTATTTTATTTGTATTATTTAATAATTCAATAAAAAAATATATTAATTATAATTTTCATGTTAAACAAATTTATCATTAATTTCTTAGATATTAAAAATAGAACAATTTATTTTAGGAGTTTGCATAATACATTTAAAATAAATATGCATATTGCATCTAAAAAAAACCACTTCAACAATTTACATCTAAAATAAATTCTTATAAATAATTAGCACATCAATAATTAATTTAATAAAAGAATTAAATGAAAAAAATCCATAGAATCTATGAACAAAAATCAAAAGAGGAACCGAGGAAGATCAACAATGCCAGTAGTGATGGCCGGTCAGTAATCGACAGTAGAGTAGAGGAAGCCGACGCCAACGCCTGGCGGTGGAGGAGAAGAGGAGGGGAGACCGTACGAACAGGGGCGGCTGTGAAGAGGTGGAAGAGGGGAGGGAAGAGGGAAGAGAGGAGGAAAAGAGGAGGAAGAGAGGCTGGCTGTGAAGAGGTGGAAGAGGGGAGAGGGGTGGTGGCTGTGAAGGAGGAAGAGAAAAATAAGAGTGGTTGGTTCGATTGTTTTTTTTTTTATGTCCCAAAAATAATGACGGACTATTAGTCCATCGCTATTGCCATCGCTAAATAGCGACGGCTATTCAGTCCTTCGCTATTTAGCGACGAACTGTTTAATCCGTCGTTAATTTAGCGACGGCTCAGGCGACCGATTAGCGACGGATGATCTATCCGTTGCAAATCGGTCGCTATTTGGCACCTGAAATTTTTAAAATTTTACCGATGGAATTTTTTTTTCATCGGTAAATATATTTCCGTCTGTAATTAGAGACGGAAAATCATCCGTCACTAATTTCCGTCAGTAAATCGCTGCATTCTAGTAGTGAAATGAAGAAGAGACATTCACAAATTCACAAAATATGTAATTCATCGAAGCTGTAGCTTTCTCTTGCTCGATCCACATCAATATTTTCTATGATTCTATCATTTACACGTGCATTTTATTTATATATGTTTTCGTTTTAATCTATACAAATTCTCACTTCACTTTCAAGTATCGTAAAAAACAAATATTTTCCTAAACAATTGTTAGTAGAAAACAAAAATTTAGCCGGGTAAATATTCTAATTTATATTAGACTTATTAGTTTATATTAGAATTTATGAATTTAGAGTAATAATATTCTATTTTAGAAAATAAGATTTTTCATAATTTCTAATTAATTTTTTTTATATTCTATAGAAAGCTATTTTATTTAAATATTTTAAATTGAAATATTATATTACATATTTATTATTATATATTTAGTCATAGGTTCAAATCCCGTCTCTACAACATTTTTTTAAAAAAAAATTACGATTGCTCCATTAATTAATAATTAATTAATTAATTAGTTTTCTTTTCTTTTGGAAGGAGTGAAAGAAAAGAGAATATGGGACAGAATTACTATATTATCAAGGTCAATTAAACTAATTTTTTTTATCTTAATTAAATGAATTCTTTATTCTATTAAATAAATTACTTTTTCACACACACATATATATAGATATATTAACTTATAAATTAATTATTTTTAAAATGTTAATTTGCTAAAAATATTAATTATAACCATATTTTATATAATTGAGGTGTTTAAATAGTTTTATCAATTTTAAAAATTATTTAGACACTTCAAATAGTACAAAAAGTACTGATAAGTCATTTTTTTTAGCAAGTTTAAGTGTCTAAATAATCATTTTATAAGTTAAGGACATAAATTGATAGAAGATGTTATATATATATATTAATAGATTTTTTTATTAATTATTATGAGGGAAAAAACTACTTGAGAATACTCCTAACTGAGGAAAAAATCCCTCCCTAAAATTTAAAACAAAAATACAAAAGAGCAATAAAACCCACCTAAAAACCAAAGAAAAAACAAACCCAAGAAACACAAAGCAAAATACAAATTTAGCAGAAATTACTTAACCACTTAAACGAAAAAAAGCCCAACAAAATTTCAACAACGCAGCAAATAATAGAAGCCAACCACCAACATCGGCAAAATATAATTAAATGGAGAAAAAAAAAAAAAAAAAAGCAAAAGGCTGCTAAACAAGAGACAAAAATAATTGCAACAGCGGGTCAGCGGCAACTTCAAATCATAGAGCAGCAAATAGTTGTATATATATATATATATAATATGGAAAAAAAATATTTATTGTCTCCAATGAGTAGTTCAAGTGGCAAAAGGTATGGACATATATTATGAAAACCAAAGATTGAACCCCATCTCTTTTGATTTCCCCCATTATGGTGTTAGAAATTAACCACTCCATCTAAATGCTAAAAAAAAAAAAAAAAAAAATATTTGTTGAGCATGACTTGGTCTCCTAGTTATATATATATATATATATTAGACATGATAATATTAGATAATGATATATATCGTACCGTGTAATATATTGATAATTTTTTTTAGAAAAATATAAAAATATTTCCTATTTTATGGCAAACAGTATGTGTAAAAAGAAGTTTTTTTTTTATTTATAAATATCGTACAATGCGACGGAATTTTTCATATCGTGCGGCATGACATATAACATTAGCCGATAATATTTGATCAAACATATAATTCTTGCATATGCTGTTGCATTTGTGCTACTCCAAGCAAAGATTTGGATTCCAATAAAATCTTATCGAAATATATAATTATAGGAAATAATTTTGTTTTTTTAAATAAAAAAATAAACCCACTTATCTATTTGATCCATGATTGTCCAATTCATTTCAACTTGCTAGAAACCAACAAAATTCATGGTTTTTGTTCTATTAAAATTAGCTTTAGATTCCCATGGAAAAAAGACGAAGGATTTGCATGCCTTTGTCAAGTAATTACATACACATTAAACATTATAAAAAGGCTTTTGCCTCCATCTTAATTAAAGATACACCAGCACTAATCCAAACATGGACTACCAAATTGCTTGGCTAATTCTAGCCATTTTGATATGGGTTGCATGGGTTATAGTGACCAAGAGATTCTGCAATGGTCGCATACAAAAGCAAATTCAGCTACCACCAGGGCCAAGATGGTTGCCAATAGTAGGCAATATGTTTCAACTTGGCTGGTCTCCCCACAATTCATTTGCCAAATTGGCTCGCATCCATGGTCCAGTCATGACAATATGGCTTGGTTCTATGTGCACCGTGGTCATCTCAACAGACGAGGCGGCTCGTCACATGTTCAAAAACCATGATATGGTTCTAGCCGGGAGAAAAATCTACGAGGCAATGAAAGGTGATATTGGAAATGAAGGGTCTATCATCACATCCCAATATGGAAGCCATTGGCGAATGCTAAGAAGACTTTGCGCTACGAAATTCTTCGTTACAAGCCGACTAGATGCCATGCGAGGAGTTCGAAGTCGATGCATAGACGGCATGCTTCAGTTCGTGAAAGAAGCTAGTGGAAATGGCACTCAAGCCATAGACATTGGAAGATTTTTTTTCTTGATGGCTTTTAATCTAATTGGAAACCTGTTGTTTTCTAAGGATTTATTAGACCCAGAATCAGTAAAGGGAGCTAAGTTCTTTTACCATGCAGGGAAAGTGATGGAATTGGCAGGAAGGCCTAATATAGCAGATTTCTTGCCAATTTTTAGATGGCTTGATCCGCAAGGTATTAGGAGAAATACCCAATTCCACGTGAAAAAAGCATTTGAGATTGCAGGAGAGTTCATCAGAGAAAGAATGGAGAGTATGGAAAATAGACAAAATGGTGAAGCAAAGAAGGATTTCTTGGATGTTCTTTTGGAGTTTCATGATGATGGCGTTGAAGGGGAGGAAGCTTATAGGTTTACTTCAACAACAATCAATATTTTTGTCTTTGTAAGTGTACATATTGTCACTCACTGCTCTTTGTAGTTAATTTTAATTTTTTTATTTAATTTTTTTAACAACATATGGAGATTTTTGCCTATAAAGAGTGTATTACCTTACAATTGGATTTGTCACACGTAGTTTAAGTTTTTTATATTTGACAAATAAATATAAAACATGTGTTTTCATGTTACAAATCCAACTATAAATAAGACACCTGGAATATGCAAGAATTTCCCTACCTTGATTAATCGCAACTGGTTCTATCAAGTTTATTTTGTTAACTATTTATGGGGATTTTGTCAATTATTTGGACTTGTCAGGAGATGTTTACGGCAGGAACAGATACAACTACAAGCACATTAGAGTGGGCAATGGCGGAGCTTCTACACAGCCCAAAAGAACTAGAGAAAGTCCAAGCTGAAATAAGAAGCACAATTGGCTGCAACAAGAAGCTTGAAGAGAAGGACATTGATAATCTTCCATACCTAAAAGCAGTCATAAAAGAAACACTCAGACTGCACCCACCACTCCCTTTGTTAGTTCCACACATGGCTATGGATTCTTGTAACATGCTAGGCTACCATATCCCTAAAGAAACACAAATTCTAGTTAATGTTTGGGCGATTGGAAGGGACCCAAAGATTTGGGATGACCCTTTAGTTTTTAACCCAGAAAGGTTCTTGGAGCCAAATGTTATGGACTATAAAGGGCATCATTTTGAGTTTATACCCTTTGGTTCTGGGCGAAGAATGTGCCCTGCAGTTCCTCTTGCTTCTCGTGTGCTTCCTTTGGCTTTAGGATCGCTTTTGTATTCATTTGATTGGGTTTTGGCTGATGGACTTAAAGCAGAAGACATGGACATGTCTGAAAAAATGGGGATTACACTTCGAAAATCTGTTCCTTTCAGGGCTATACCAGTGCCTTATAAAGTGTAAGTCCTGAAAAGAGATTCACTATATTGTATTAGAATTATACAATGAAATGTGATGATAGTAACCATATGGCATGTGTAGTGGAGGTCAAAGCTATATATGGTGTACTATGTATGTCTCTATGATAGAAATTGTATATTAATTAATAGTGTCTTGTTAATCTTGAAAAAACTAAATTGCAATTGGATTATATTGAAATCCAAATGTGTTTAGTGGATTAATAATTTACACAAGAAAAGCAAATAATAATAATAATAAAGGTTCTTTCATCACTTGAGATTTCTTGTCTTAGGTAGTTTTTCCCCTTTATGATTAATAAAATAAAAAAATTTGACGATTAAAAAAACCAACAACAATAACAATAATAATAATAACAATAGATAGTAAATAATTATGTCAAAATCTGTCAAAAAATTAAATTAGCAACTTGAACAAATTTTGATAACTTAAATATAATTAATATTACTAAACAATTATTTAATTCATTGGTGTAAGACCCCATTGAATTTTTATATAAAAACATTTCATAACGGAAAATTTTATATTCAAAATTTCGGCAGATCAAATCTTGATCAGCATCAGCCACTAAGCGTAAAGAGTCCCTATATTAACTTTAGGCAACATAATTAACAATGGATGAGTTCTATGGTCTTCTCAAATATTTTAGAGGATTGAATGAGCCTTTACTGGGTACATTATGAGAAATGTACTTGATGAGTGATCATAGATCGACTTTATAATTGTTACTGATGAATGCTTCTCGTTATTGATAGTAGATCGACTAGATACATTAATGAGAAATGTACTTGATGAATGATTCTTATGCATGCATCTAAATTGCGCTTTATATTTTATATGTACATTATTTCTTTGTATTTAGTTGCTTTAACAAGTTCTACGATGCAAACACTTCAGGATTTTGAAATCTTGAGGCCATTGGATTGAAGTTTTACTATATAAATGCAGTGAATGAATAGCTGTGTAGATAAAGGTTGAATAGCTAAATGATAAAAACTCAATCCTGATGCCACTGTGCACCGGTGGATTCCAAGACAACTTGCTAGCTAGATGCTTTAGTTTCATCCTGATTAAAGAGAAATAGACCTGCCAGGATGGGCAAAACTTGATCAGAGGCATTAATGTTGTCTACGTGATTGTGACTCTGCATAGAGTGATTGGCTGTGCTCTAGTATTTATCAGCTGAGTTAGCTTTGGAGCCCATGAACTTCATGATTAAGCATGTATCAGAATGAGAAATTAATTATTTTATATTTCTCTGGTAATTGTGTGCTTCCGATATAAAGAAAAAGGACAATGCGCGCAATTTTTTTTTTGAAAAATTACAATATGGCTCCCCATTTTACAAAAGGACTTTTATTTTTAAGGAGCTAAAAACGTAATTTGTGCCGTTACTCTACGCGACAAATATCGTTTTTCAAAGAAAAAATAGACCATTTTTTTCCCCCCCAAAACTAGGAGTTTGTAGAAATATAAAGAATTAGGGTGATGATAGGTGTCTTTCTGAGCGACAACACACGGGGAGACAAGACAAAATTTTAGGGGAGAAATTTTTTTTTTTCACAGGGACAAAAATATAAAATGATGCGGGAGAAACAATACTGTAGCTATCTCTCTGCGCGTCATAAAATATTTTCCAAAGAATTAAGTTTGTATCTACAGTGCTTCAGCATTATGATACTGTGCCGAGGAGTGACAAAATATTTTTATTATTTTATTATTTTCATTATTTTACTCTTTATAATTTAGTCTAAAATGTTTTACTTGCTTGGTGAATAAGCATAAATTTTTGTATATTTAATGTACTTCTCTTTGTATCTAATTGGAGGTCAATTGTATATGAATTTAAATAATACAATATCTATTTCAAATTGTTCATTTCTCACCTTGCAAATTATATATTTTATTTTTATTTTTTCAACAGAGTTCGTTTGGCAAATAGTTTTGGAATTTGTTTTTGAGACATAGAGCATTTCTTTTTTCAAACTTGGGAGGAAAAATGACAAAAGTCGAACCCTTAACATATAAAAAAATTAATGCCACTAGACTATACTTGAAAGAAAATATAGAATTTTAAAGCTTATAATTTGCACAGTAACAAATTCCTAACTTCTCCATCTATACAAGTTCGATACAATTTCTGATGATGAAAAATGAAATCACTATAATGAGCATATATATATATATATATATATATATATATATATATATATTCTGTTTGTACTGACCTCTGAATGTATTTAAAAATAAATTTGAATACACGTGGATATAAAAATTTGCACAAAGTAAATACTAAATAGGAACTAATAAGGGTTAAATGTTTTATGTTAGCATATTTTTAGTATTAGAAGGTTCTCACCAACCTTATTTTCATTTGTATATATTTGATCAAGGGATATCAAATTCTTTACCAACTTTTCTACCATGTATTTATTAAGCTCGACCTCTTGTATATAAAGGGCTTCTGTACTTTGTATCAACACACAATTCAATATACAATAATTCTTCTCTATCAATTCTCTCTTCTATTTTCTTGTCATGTTATCATAGCTCCTTTGATCCTCTTGAGTCAAATATTTGTGTCCAAATCTCTTTCATTTTTTTTTGTTAGTTTTATTGTTCTATATTTTTCTCATGGATTCATTTGAAAATGCATAACATGTCTTTCATCCCATCACAATTATCTTTGATGATCAAATTATGATTTATGGTCCCAAGAGATGTGCAGTTTTCTCAAGGGATGCCTTCTATGGCGACATGTGACTGGTGAGGTTCCTAAACCTACTAAAGTTGTTGATGAAATTGAAGAAAAATTTGTTGAACATGTAGAAAAATAGGAAGGAAAGAATCATCAAATACTGACCTGGTTTCACAATACTTGTATTGCGAGCATCAAAATGGAATATCACAGATATGACTCTCCTAAAGAGGTATGGGATTTCTTATAAACTTGTTATTCTATTTCTAATGATGTGCATCAGTTCCAGCTCTATAGGCGTCTTTATACCATGAAGCAGCAACCTGAACAAACCATTCATAGTTATGTCTCTGAGTTACAAGTCCTTTAAGATCAATTGGCTCAATGTGAACCTGAATGGGATAGTACTACTGTAGCTACTACTTATTCTAAGCTTCTGATCGTCAACGTGTTTGGCATCTTTTGATGACTCTCTGGGATGAGTATGAACCTGTTAGTGGTACTTTGCTTCATTGCAGTCCTTTGCCTTCTCTTGAAATTGAAATCAAGGATTTTCTTTCTGAAGAAACTCATCTGAAAATACTTCGAGATGAGCGATTTTAATTTGTTATCTATTGATGTTGTTCTTAGTACTCCTAGCCTAGGTAGCACGGACACGAGAAATGGAGAAACAGACAGGAAAAAATGGCTTTTCTCGAAAATATAGGAAACGGGGACACCGGGGTCAATTTATAAATATTAAAAATATAGGGGTCAATAAATAAATATTAAAAATATAGGGATAAATTTATAAATATAAAAAATTATAAAATTTAATTTATATAAATTATAAATTAAGTTCAATTTAAAAGTGTATTTTTCATGGTTAATGATATTTTTTATCATAAAAATAATTATGAAATATTTCCAAAAATATGATAACAACACTTATAAATACAAAAAACAAAAACGTTCTTTTATAACTCAAAATCAACAAATGTTCATTTTATCCTATATTTATAAATAAAATAATAACACCCTTAATAATATATAATTTTTCAATAATCATAAATAAATAATTATCCATCTAAAATATTATACATATCAATTTATAAAATATTACACATCAATTTATAAAATATTACACATTCTCATTGACATCTTCATTGAAAAATATTATCTCTAATTCCGGTTCATCCGATGAGAGGTTAGCAAACTCAAGAAATTCGGCATCTAATTCCGGTTTATTTTTGAAAACGGCCTCGAAACTTTATCTTATATGCAAAAATAGCACTGAAACGTTTCCGACAAGTTTCCAAAACGTGTCGGTATCCGAAACATTTCTGAAACGGGATACGACTCTTGATGGAGGTGTCTGTGTTTCATAGGTCCTCCACAGCATAAAAATTCCAAGGCAGAAAAATTTTCTTTCTATAATATGATGAAGATGAGTTCTTTACTGATCATTATCCTGAAAACGAACATGAAAAAAATACCTACATTGTGCATTCTTCCAAAGGCTCAAATACTGAAGTTACCTTAAGTTTATGTGGAAAAAGGCATGTACATAATTTTTTTACTATCCAAGATTTATCTAAGTGGACACAGTCATAGAAGAAGACAATGATGTCGACATTATGTCTAGATTGAAGAACAATAAAAAGAAGGAAAAAGATTTTTCATCCTGCTCAGATACAAAAATAATTGTTGATAAATCAAATGATGAACTACCCTTAAAGAAAATCCTCTACGGAAAACTCCTATTCAGGCATCTTTAGCTCCTACATAGGAGAAAAATTTTTATTACAAGGAATTTTCATTCAAAGATCTTAAACTTCTCCATAGAAGTAAAATTTCCTTTTATGGGAAACTTTGATGTGAAGAATTAAACCTCCCTCAGGGGAGAAAAATTTATCTTTATGGAAATTTCTACTCAAGATTTTTGACTCCACCAAGGAAATAAAATCTCTTCTATAAGAAATGTTCAATGAAAGAACTTTATCTTCCTTAAGGAAGAGAATTTTCCTTCACAGGAAATTATTTCTCAAATACCTCCAACTCCTTTATGGTAGAAAAGTTTCTATATTAGGAATTTTAATATAAAGATATAAAACTCTCCAAGGGAGAAAAATCCCTACTATGGGAAATTCTCAACCGAAAACCTCTATATTCCCCATAGGAGCGAGATTTCCCCCATTGGAAATTCTCAGTCAGGAACCTCCCCCTTGGGAGTGAGATTTTTTCCATTGGGAGTTCTCAGTCAGGAATATCAACCTCCCCTATAGGAGTGAGATTTTCCCCATTGGAAATTCTCAGTCAGAAATATCAACCTCCCCTATGCGAGCGAGATTTCCCCAATTGGAAATTCTCAGTCAGGAACCTCCCCCACAGGAGTGAGATTTCCCCATTGGAAATTCTCAGTCAAGAATATCAACCTCCCCCGTGGGAGCAAAATTTCCCTAATTGAAAATTTTTAGTCAAGAACCTCCCCCATGGGAGCAAGATTTCCCCTATTGGAAGTTCTCAGTCAGAAATATTAACCTCAGCGAAATTTCCTCCATCAAAAATTCTCAATCAAGTATTTCTTCCATAGGAAATTCAACAGAATATTTCAATCTCTACTAATTGATGAAATTAACTTTTCTGGATTACCTCCTCAGGAATCTCTTCCTTTACCATGGGAGAAAAAATTCCTCAATAAGAATTTCTATTTCAATAACTCTATCTCCTCAAAGGGAGAGAAATTTCCTCCATAGGAAATTTCTACTCAGATATCCCTAACTCCCCCAAAGGTGCGAAATTTTCTCTATAGAAAAATTCAATAGAAGACTTGAATCTCCCCCAAGGGAGTGGAATCTGATTCAAAGGAATGCCCACTCAGTAATCTCTAACTCCCCCATGGGAGCAATATTTCCTCCATTAGAAATGTCTACTCAGGAATCTTTACCTCCCCACAGGAGAAATATTTCCCTACTAGAAATGTATACTCAAAAATCACAGTCTCCCCCAAGGGAGAAGCTGCCTTAGAAACTCACAACGGGGGGGGGGGGGGGGGCGAACTTCAAATTGTAGAGGGACCAAACCCTCAAACTTCCAAATTAGTCCTCCAAAAGCGAGGCACTCTCCAGAAGTGAGAATCCATGCCATGAGGATTTAAGGAACATAAATCCTCCCTAGGCACCAATCGACCTCTATAAAGAGGCTCTCCGCATCGAGAATTAAGTACATTTGGAAATCAAAATCTCCCCACAAGTGAGACTCCCATGTCTCTAAGGACTTATGGTATCAATATCCTTCTCAATAAGAATCAATCAAATTTAGAAGCCATATCCTCAAAGGCTTCCAATACATATATTCTACTCAAATACAGATCTACCTTTTCAAGGAGGCTTTTAACATCCAAGTCCTAGGTACACTCTTAGACTTTAATCACTTTTAAAAGTGAGGTAAGCTAAAAAGAATGCATTCAAAACCTATCAATCAGAAGAAAGTCTCTAGAAATGAGATGAACTCATTAATATCATTGCTCTAATAGGAGTACCTGTACTAAATTCCCATAAAGGGAACAAGTAAAAATTCCTCTTCAAGGAGAAGCAATAGAATTTGAATCCCAATATCCAATAAAAGAGAAGCATTTCCTGAACAAGAGTATCGAAGAAGAATCACCCGTCTAGACTCTTTCATCCGAAATATTTTAGACTCGGAGTGGGGGGGACTACTGATGATACATAAAAAATCCACTCCAATAAGAGCTCGACATGTGGAAAGCAATTTTGTCTTATCCGTCACGTCAAACGACTCTTGACCATTTGACTTATCAAAGTCCAACATCAATGTCAAAATTAGAAGCTAGTTATGATCCTTCCATCCAGAAAGTAAGGAATTCTTACTCAGGAAGTAAGGAATTCCTTACTCAGAAAGAAAGGAAAATTCCTGTCAGGAAATACAAGCCTACTCAGGAAACACGAACCTGCACAGGAAATGTGTTGTCTCCCTCTTTTCAGATAAGCTCTAACAGAAATTAAATGCTTCACTCACCTACCACCAACCACCAATACTATATAAAAATCCTACAATCTAAAGACGAAGGTTCATCTTTTTTCTCCATTTTTCTTCTTCTTTCTCAGCTTCTTTCTCTGATTTTTATGAAATCTAATTCAATGCTCTTTTAAATCATTACTTTTACTACTCGAGATATTTCTCGTATGGCTCCCACAATGGCTCTTGCTAACTTGACCATCAGAGGGGTTTTGGCTAGTCCAAAACCTGCCTCACCTTATTTGTTCTTGATCAACAGAGATCTGAAGTCCACGCTGGAGCTAAGATGATGGAGCACCCATATTAAAGCACATGTTCTTTGGAGTTTACTTGTGCATATTCTTTAGAGTCTCTATTATTACAAAAGCAGGGTAATGGCATAATATTAGATTAACTCTTTTATGCTCGTGTGTGTTTAAGAGGTCAGAAGTTCAATTCTTGAAAGTAACTAAGCATGGCTATATCAAAGTGGCTGTGTACTAATAGCACCAAGAATATTGTGGTGAAGATTGTTCATCTAGGAGGATATAAAGAGCTCCATGATAGACTAGTTCTTGCATCAGAAATCATGCATCAGAACTCAAAATGTGTTGTTGCTTATCCACATGTTTTCCAGTAGCCATAGGCTATTGTTGCACCAGACACTGTTCTAGCTTTAGGCCAAAAAGTCTACGTTGTTCCCACAAGAACAATCAGGAAGCTTCAAAGACATGCTCTCAGACGCAGTCCAGGTTCACTTCTTAAGAACCGAATCTCTGAAAAAACTAAATCTGATGGATCTCTTGAGAAAGATCATAACAGTGAGGCCAAAGATTCAGGTAATAGAGAAGGGTGTTTGTCAAATGATAACTATTTCATGAGCATGTTTAATGGGATCAAGATTAGAGGTAATAAAGGTGATATATCAAGTGCAACAATAGAATCATCTAGCAGCTTTGGATCTAATTCCAACAGAAAAAGACTTGCCAATAAAAGGAATAAGGATTTAATTATAACAGGATCTTCACCGAATAGGCCATTTACATCTTTTGATCATTAGCAGCCAGAATTAGACAGCATTTGTGAAGAATAAAAGCAACCATTATTGTTCTTTTCATTACCAATATCATGAATATATATTACAATCACCTAGCCATATGAGATTTACATACATCTTGTTGTTCATTAGCATGTAAATGTGTGGGTTGTAGCTCAAGAAGCTATTAATCCATGTGTGTGTAACTGTGTATAAATATGAAGATCTAGACTACATATATAGCAATTTTTTTTTTAAACACAGTGCAGCTACCATCTGCGAGGGGATGGTCGAACCCGAGTTCCCCAATACACCTCAAGGAGGTGTTGGCCATTAGGCCATCAGGCTAGTCTTAGTTGATCAATTTAATTTTTTCTTTCTTAAATGATAATGGTATTCTTGAACCAATTCATACATCAACCAAAAAAGAAACAACAAGAAATAAAAAAAAGAAACAACAAGAAATAAAAAGAAACAACAAGAAATAAAAAACTAAATTAATCTTCTTTTTTATCAATATTTTTTTAGCTCAATATTTTTTTCTCAATATTAATTAGTTTAATTTCTGAATTCTAAATAATTATGAAAAAAATAATTATTGAAGACTATGGGTAATTTTTTGTTTAATTACCCTAATTTTTATATTGTAAATAATAGTAAGTATCGAAATTAAAATAATTGTTATTTAGAATAAAAAAATTATGAGAAAAGCAACAAAAAGAAACAACAATAAATAAAAAGAAACAAAAAAAAACAATAATAAACAAAAAGAAACAACAAGAAATAAAAAGCTAAACTACTCTTCTTTTTTATCAATATTTTTTTTAGCTCAATATTTTTTTCTCAATATTAATTAGTTTAATTTCTGAATTCTAAATAATTATGAAAAAAATAATTATTGAAGACTATGGGTAATTTTTTGTTTAATTAGCCTAATTTTTATATTGTAAATAATAGTAAGTATTAAAATTAAAATAATTATAATTTAGAATAAAAAAATTATGAGAAAAGTAACAAAAAGAAATATAAAGAAACAACAAGAAACAAAAAAAAAAAATAATAAGAAACAATAAGAAACAAAAAGTTAAACTACTCTTCTTTTTTTTTTATCAATATTGTCATAAATTGAACTATTTATTACATATATTATAGGTGTATGTAATTTGATGTGATATACATATATTATATTATATATTCATTTGTGAAAATAAAATAAAACAAAGAAATAAAATGGGAGTGGGATGTTTTCAATCGGCTGAGAAGTGAGGGCTAATATTTATATATTTGAACAAGCAACAAAAAACTATTTCTTAACAATTTACAGTGAGATATTTTTGTTACTTTAACTTGAAAGTTTAAATGTCTAATATTTATATATTTGAACTTGAAAGTTTGGATATTTAATACATTTGAACCTTAAAATTTGGACATTAATTTAACTTTTAAAAATTTACAATAAGATATTTTTTGTTGCCTGAAAGTTTGAATTTTAAACTCCTTTTGGTTTGCTAAAGTTTAAAGCCTAATATTTATACATTATATTTTTAATAGGGTAAAATAATTATCTTGAAATAATGAATTTCTCATAATCTTTTTCCTCATTATACTCGTGCACTGTTTATTCCTATATACAAATTGTAAAAGAATATTGTAGCTTGAAAAGAAATGCTATATACATGATTCAAGTACTACGCTCAAGGGCTCTACAATATGAATTACAAAATTTACAACAAGATCGAGTCATTTTGCTCGGGAATTAAACCCCATAAATCACTGAACTTTGATTAAATTTTAAAACGAATACCCAATTTCAATTTGTTTCTTTTAAATCACTGAACTTTGATTAAATTTCAAAACAGATACCAAATTTCAATTTGTTTCTTTTAAATCGCCTAACATCAATTTTATTTCACAGAGAATATCTGTTGGAATTACTAAGTGTTACGTACAATAAATAAAAAAAATTATTTGACTAGCATTTTGTAATTTGATATGGAAAATAGGTGTTGGTTGACGTGCGAATCGATGAAAAATATTCTTTCTCCGTTCGCCATGTCAGCAAAATATCCTTCAATTTCAGCAGATAATCTTTGTGAAATAAAATTGATGTTAGGTGATTTAAAAGAAACGATTGAAATTGGGTATTCATTTTGAAATTTAATCAAAGTTCAGTGATTTAAAAGAAACAAATTGAAATTGGACATCCGTTTTGAAATTTAATCAAAGTTCAGTGACCTGCGGGGTTTAATGCCCCATTTTGCTCATTCTTTACAGGCAGCTGGCCTTTGTTGCTGCTAGCTAGTGATCAAAATTTTCAAGTACCTACATGAGCCGGGCCATGTTTCCCCCATAAGATGGGCTTTACATTGCTGCTGAGTGATACAATATAGTCAATTGCAGCCAAAGTAGAGGATTTCTTGATATATGGTGAGAGCTCTCCTTCTTTTGCCAACATGTCTTTAGTTACTAGATTTTGAAACTCTACTATAAGTGGCTATATAGCATGAGCACCTCCAAATGGCTCTCTACCTTCAATGTATATTCTTGCATTGCTTGGGACCCCTAAAGCCTTCAAAAGCCTGCATTACTGCACAAAATTAGTTTAGAGATGGCTTTAATTACAATCTGAAAAATTAAGTGGTATGCTTCTAGTAATAGTACTACCTTGCCATTTCGACTGCATTAAGGGGACACAGACCAGCAAGTCTTCGCTTGCATTGTGTGCAGTAGACACCGCTATAGTAGCACCATCCATCAGCTTTTATTATACAGTACGAGACTCTATTATAAATATAACCTGCCATGCTGCTACTCTTTTCTTCTTCTTCTTCTGATTCTGATCAAAACACCCCAGTTTCTTCACTTTCTTGCACCTGCTCATAGCTGGTTTTAAATGGGTTTCTTTGCATGCATTGAGTTTGTGTTAGTTTTGTAGAACAACGCATCAAAATCCTTCCTTTTCATTATTTTCTATCTAGGTTTTTACTTCGTGATTATCGCATACTAGTAGTTTTTTAAGTAATGGATATTGAAGGTGACTTAGTAAGGGAAAGTTTGTTAAGTTTTACTGAGGAAAGTTGTCGATGATTTGTTTATTTTTATGAGGGAAGTGTTAATTTTTGGATTTTAATGGTGGGTTTTTTTGTTTTGTTATTAGAGGGGACACAAACGATCAAAATCCAAATCAATCAACAAAATTACACAAATCTTGACCTAAAAAAAACCACATCGCTTGCGTTCACCGCTAGTGTTAGAAGTGTGAGGAACGACATCATCTGCAGAAGTATAACTAGCCACGTCCTGTTCCGGCCACTACTCTTGTTCCGCCGCCGCCATCGGTGGTGTACGTGCTAGCCATATCCACTACTTGCACAAGAGCAACAAAATATAATAATGGAAGTTGGAGCATTTGCTCTGTCTTGCGATGAAGAATAATGGTAAAGAACACAAAAAGAAATGGAATTTTAGAAAGATAAAAGAAATGTATATCAAAACTGAAAATATAAAAATTAAGTCTGAAAAAATAAAAAGCGCCGACCATAAAAGAAAGACGCCTGGTCAAACGGGGCCATTTTTTGAAATTTTCTCAAAAAAAAATGAAGAAAGTAGTAAAACAATTTTTTGATTAAAAAAATAGAAGGATTAAACAGCTTCTAGAAGAGTCAAACAACTTCTAGAATAGCTTCTAGAAGAGTCAAACAGCTTCTATAAAAGCCATGATGTGGATTTGAAAAAAAAATTTCCTTAAAACTATTTTTAAAAATACTTTTGATCAACGTGACTTTTGATATTATTTTTGATTTTTTGGCTATTTATGAAAAAAATTCCTAAAATAAAATAAAATAAAATTCAAACTAAAAATAGATAAATTTTTAAAAACTATATTTGAAATATGAGCACTAAAACATTTTCAACTATTAAAATTAAATTTAAAAACATACATAAGAATATAATAATATTAATTTTATCTCATTTGGCCACTGCAATAATAATAAGTTAAATTAAATTGGCTACAATTACAACTAAAATTAAAATTAAGTTAAAATTATAAAACCTTTAAAAAATAGACAAAATAACAAACAGGTAAAAGGATTGTATTATTTTATGTTTAGGCCTATATTGTAGAGAAAAGTCCTTTTCTCATTATTTCTTAGTTGGATTGGATATAGATTGATTGGCGACTGGTTATATGCTGCTATATCATATTCCAATATTCTATTCCAATATTCTATTCTAAGGTTACATCACAACGCACAGTTCAAAAAAAAAAAGGTTACATCACAACGCAGAGTAATAATTTCTCTTGTAAATAAAAAAAGAGAGAAATCAATTTTTTTTTGGGTGAACTAGATATCGATAGTAAATTCATTGTTTGTAGTAGAGTTAATCTATTATGATCAAAATAATTTTATGAATTGTTATCTTCAATATAAACTAATGGCCTGTTTTATAATCAACTGATAGTGGCTTCAAACTTTGAACAAATGAAAAAAAAATGATAACTGATGATACATAAAAATACTTGACCAATCAAAGAATGCCACGTGAAGAGGTTAACCTGCCAAGTCATCTATTGGGACTCACTTCGGTCAAATCGACTAGTCAATTGGTCTATGCGGATATTTTCCTCACAGGAGAATGAATCTAATCTACTAGGAGAATTCCTCTCAAGAAACTAACAGCTTGTCCCCTTTCCTGCAGCACCTTAAATGCGACAGTCGCGCGTCGCTATCATCCTGACACCACAAACCCGCTGAATATCCAGTACTCGAGACTTCTGCCAATATCACTGTGGTTCTGTAGACATGTGTCCTCTATTCTCTCCATTAAGCACAACTCTAATAAAAAAGAGTTGGTAGCCATAATGGTAAGCCAGTTACAAAAGGGAAGAATCATCCCTCTTGTAAGAGGACGCTCTCTCTTTCTTCTCATTCTTTTTCTTTTCTTCTTTTTTCTTCCCCAAGCATATGTATTTCCAGGAACATACATCTTCTTGAAATAGCTTCACCTTCTCTCTTCATTATATATCACACTTTCCTTATCATCTCTAGTGTTGAACATCTGAGGATCACTCTAACTTGAGCGTCGAAGGGGCTTCGGGACAACCCGGGCCCTGTAGCCGTTCTCTCTTTGGTGTGTGCAGGTGATTTGCTGAGCTGGACCAGAGCAGATAAGAGACCCACGATCAATGGCGCCATCTATGGGGAGGTGAAACTATTTCAAGTTGGTAATCAGTTTGCACATTATGTTATTTTGGATAACTAGGGCCGAGAACAGGCTGCACGGTGTAGGTGTGGCTCATTGTACCACTGGTCTAATCTAAAAGCATGGCCGAGTCCAACATCTCCACTCGGATGAGAGAAGAACTACAAGAAAGCAGGGAAGTTAGGAGAGTTTTAGCCTCGAGCCCCGGAGCTCGTCATCTTGTAGAAGTGGACGCTGGATTTTTGAAGGATTTGATGGACAAGGTGGATCACATTGCGGACATGCAGAGAAGGCAAGAAAAAGGAAAGGCCAAAGTTGGGGAACCTCATGTCCCCACACCTCATATAGTGAGAAGGAAGTTACCTTTGCATGACGATGAAGAAACTGACAAGACTGATCCTAGGATTTTGTCATACCCACCGCCTCCAAGGGATGTGGATAGTTATCATCCGGAGTTGAGCAATTTAGCACATAGACCTGGAGAATCCAGGGGAGGAGAGCGAGTACATGGCCAAAGAGTCACTGAACCCTGAGCAGAGAAGGGGCGAAGTAGGATGCGGTCTCGCTCTCATGAGCAGAGGCACTCAAGAGTTCACAGAGAAAGACTCACACCGGAATCCCTCTCAGAATTCACTACGAGTTGAAGTAGGAAAAAAAGAAGCACACCTCAGTCCTCATCCCATTCTAGCAGATTGGAGAGGGAATTTAAAGAATTCCTCGAGTGGAGGGAACGGAAGGCAGATGGAGACAAACTATCTAGCCAAATAGTCAATATACGCTCGCCTTTCTCAGAGGAGATCCAGAAAGAACCCATCCCCTCCAGGTCCAAATTGCCACATTGCCTACTTACGATGGGTTGGCAAATCCCAAAGATCATGTCTAGAAGTTTGAAATGATAGTGGAATTCTATACCCGCTCGAATGCCATTTTATACAAAATATTCCCCACAACCTTTATGGGAGCAGCTTAAGCCTGGTTCAACAATTTGGCTCCTGGAAGTATTCGCTCCTTTTCTGATTTTACCAAGCACTTCATCAGCAGGTTTATCTCTAGTATTCCTACTTAGAGGGAAACTTCCTAATTAGAAACAATTATTCAGAATAGAGGAGAAAGCCTGAGAGTTTATGTGGCCAGGTTCAATATGGAAGCTCTAAAGATACCTAACCTGGAACATTCCAGGGCCGTTGAAGCCATCATGAGGGGCACAAATAACCTCCCATTTTTTAGTTCTTTGTTAAAGTACAGACCTACCGACCTGATCGCTTTAATGGATAGGGCAGAGAAGTACATTCATCAAACAGATGCATACTGCACTAGTAGGTTTGCGCCCAAGCGCAAAGAGGATTTTGATGACTCCTCTCCTCCCAAGAGGGCTAGAAGAAGTTATAATCCACCTCACTCAAAGCCTCCATCGAGGTCCTCCAGGAGACTCCTTACTCCCTATAGGGAGGGAAATATGACTCCCCTTAGCACTACCCGTCAGGAAGTCCTGATGGCCATTAGGGACAAGGAGTACGTCAGATGGCCGAAAGATATGCCCTTAAATCCTAAAAATTGAGACCAGAGCTAATATTGTCATTTCCATCGATCCGCAGGACACAATACCAATGAATGTCACCAGTTGATGCTGGAAATAGAAAGACTTATAAAAAGGGGCACCTAAGAAGCTTTGTGAGGAAAGATGACAGACCCTTTAGACCTTTGGGGATAGAAGAGGGTACTTCTTCTAGACCCTCGAGAGATAAACAGTCTACACTTCCTGCGAATACAGGATCTGGAGGAACAATCCACTGCATTACTGGGGAAAACCAACACACGCAATCACACAGGGCCAAACCTAAGGGGCATAGGTACGAAATGAGAAAGGAAGATCGCCTGCGCACATGTCTAATTACTTTCGGCCCCGAAGATGCGATAGGAGTAATAACCCCTCACGTAGATGCGATGGTGGTGATGGCCATAATAAATAACTTCAAAGTGGAAAGGGTGTTGGTGGACGATGGGAGCTCAGTCAACCTCCTCCCCCTTCATGTACTACAAAAGATAAGTGTTCAGAAGGATCGCCTGATGCCGGTATACTCTAAACTGAAAGGGTTGGGAGATATTCCCATTCAAGTAGCAGGGAAGATTGTTCTCCCCATCACTCTCAGAGAAACCAACCTCAGAGGTCAAGTCACAAGGGGAAGAACCATGATGGCCGAATTTATTATCGCTGAAGTATCAACTGTCTATAACGCAATTATAGGGAGACCTATACTCTATGAATTCTGTGCAATAATCTGTATCAGGTATTTGTGTATGAAAATGCCTTCTGATAATGGCTCAATTACTGTTCGAGGAAGAAAATTTGAGGCAAAGTATTATCACTCCATATCTCTGGGGTTGGCGGATACAGAAGAGGTCCTGTTAGTAGAGCCCATGAAGATTGGAATTAATGAAGTTGAGCGAAGGACTAAACCTATCAGAGAGTTAGAGCTAGTACTAGTTTCTCCCGATCACCCCAACAGGTGCACTCACACAAATGCTCTTTTGACAGCTAAACAAAAATCCCTTGTCAGGGCATTACTTGAGGAACACAGCGCAGATTTTGCTTTCAGCCCTTCAGAGCTTCCCGGAATACCTCCTAGTGTAATGACTAACAAACTTAATGTGGGGTCAGATACCAAACCGGTCCAACAGAAGAAGAGATTTTTCCCCCACAGAGGCAAGAGGCTATAGATCGAGAAGTGGACAAGTTAATAGAAGCGGGCTTTGTGAGAGAAATTGATTATCCTACCTGGTTAGCAAATGTGGTGTTAGTGAAGAAACATATAGGAAAGTGGAGACTTTGCATGGATTTCACCGATCTAAACAAGGTCTGCCCTAAAGATTATTTCCCCTACCTTCTATTGATAAATTAGTAGACGCCATAGCAGGTTATGAATATTTAACCTTACTGGATGCCCTATCAGGTTACCATTAAATTCAAATAGATCTAGAAGATGAAGAGAAGACCGCCTTCATAACTGAAAAAGGAATTTATTGCTACAGAGCCATGCCTTTCAGCTTAAAAAATGCTGGAGCCACATACCAGTGTTTAGTCAATAAGATTTTCAAAGCTCAGTTGGGGAGGAACCTTAAAGCATATGTAGATGACATGATCATGAAGAGTAAGACATTCGAGCAGCACTTAGAGGACCTGAAAGAAATTTTTGGGGTGCTAAGTCAGTACAGGATGAAGTTAAATCCGAAAAAGTGCTCATTCTTCATAAGAGGTGGAAAATTCCTAGGGTATATGGTCAGTAACAAGGGAATCGAGCCTAATCCTAAAAAGGTCAGAGCTATCCTAGACATGCCATCCCCGACCAGTGTTAAGGATGTTTAGAGGCTCACAGGAAGGATAGTGGCCTTGCACAGGTTCATCTCTAGGTCTGCAGAGAGATGTTTGACTTTCTTCAAAAAGCTACAGAAAGTTCCTACCTTTAAGTGGATAAACGTATGCGAGAAAACCTTTACCGACTTAAAAGAATATCTCCAATCTCCCCAAGTTCTAAGTCACCCTATCCCAGGGGGAAACTTATACATTTACCTGTCAGCGTCCGACTATGCACTCAGCGCTATTTTGGTGAGAGAGGAAGATAAGGTTCAAAAACCTGTGTACTATGTGAGTAGAGTCTTGCGGGGTTCTGAGCTCATGTATTCTCCTATGGAAAAGCTGACATTTTCTCTATTGATGGCTGTGAGGAAATTCTCTATATACCTCTTGGGGCACCAGGGTATTGTCCGAATAGACATTCCCCTCAGGCAAGCTCTACACCGACCTTCCACGGCAGGAAGGATGACAATATGGTCCATCGAGATAGGAGGCTACAGACTCAAGTATGAACCTCAAAAAGCCATCAAGGCACAAGCCTTAGTAGATTTCATTGCAGAGTGTAGTTTTAATAAAGTTGAGAGAAGGGCCGCAAGTGAAAGTCCAAAGCAAAAGTCCTCAGACTCTTTGACGAGCTCTAGCATAGAAGATGTTTATAAGTGGAATCTATATGTGGATGGTTTAGCCTGCTCAGCGGGTGGAGGACCGGGTGTGGTACTGAAGGGACCGACTAGTTTCTTGGTCAAACATGCACTTAAATTTGCTTTTTCCTATCTCAAACAATACATCGAAGTATAAGGCTATTATCAGTGGCCTTGGATTGGCCGAGGCTATAGGAGTCTCAGACTTAAACGTACACAGTGATTCTCAGCTTGTAGTAAACCAAATCACAGGGACATTTGAGGCAAAAGATGAAGTTATGGCTCTGTACTTGCAGTGGGTCAAGGAGATCTTAGAAAGATTCAAGCACAAACAAATCCCTATACAAATTATACAAATCCCCCGAGAGGAGAATTCTCAAGTAGACTTACTCAGTAAAATAGCTACAGTAACAGGGGAATACCTGTCAGGTGACACCTACGTGGAAGTACTACCTGCCCCTAGCAGATCCATGACTAGAGAAACCTGCTCTATATAGATTTACACCTGTCCAAACATATCCTATTAGATGCATCCTTTGATGAAGTATTTAGAAGATGAAGAATTACCATCAGACAGAAAGGAGGCCCTTAAACTCTCTCTCAGAGCATCCAAATTCATCATCCAAAATGGCAAGCTTTATAAGAGGGGTTATCACTTGCCACTCCTTCGGTGTTTATCCCCAGAAGAAGCAGAGTATGCTTTAAAAGAAGTATATCAGGGAGTATGCGGCACCCACATTGGTGGAAGAGCTTTGGCCGGTAAAATCATCCGACAGGGATATTTTTAGCCTACGATCACTAAAGATACCTCGAACTTTGTGCAGAAATGCGATACTTTCCAGAGGTTCGCCAATTCCATCCATATCTCAGCAAACCCCCAGAGGTCTATTCCTATCCCATGGCCTTTTGCACAGTGGGGAATAGACATCCTAGGTCCTTTCCCTATGGCCTCAGGATAGAGATGTTTCATTATCCTAGCAGTGGACTATTTCACCAAATGGTTTGAAGCCGAAGCTTTAGCCACAATCATTGCTCAAAAGGCTGTCAATTTCATCTGGAAAAGTGTGGTTTGCAGGTTCGGGATACCCAAAATACTCATATCAGACAATGGCAAGCAATTCCATTGTGAAAAATTTAAAAACTTTACTAAAGGTTTGAAAATTGACCACCGGTTTAGTTCTGTCTCACATCCCCAGACCAACAGACCAACAGACAAGCCGAAGTCTCAAACTGGTCGATCTTGCAAGGTTTAAGGAAACAGGTGGTAGATGTCAGAGGCAATTGGGCAGAAGATTTACCCAGTATCCTGTGGGCTTACAGAACCACTCCAAGGATCCCCACAGGAGAAACCCCTTTCTCTTTAACATATGGAACTAAAGCTGTAATCCCCGTGGAGGTGGGAATGCCAACGCAAAGAGTACAATGCTGCAAACTGGGAAAAAATGAAGAAGAGTTGAAGATCAACCTAGACCTACTCGAAGGACTAAGAGAAGAAGCTTTGATCAGAATCGCAGCTCAGTAGAGAAGAGCAGCTAGTTATTTCGACGCCAAAATTAAGCCTAGACCCTTGAAAGTAGGAGATTGGGTACTCCGGCATTTGAGCGCTACGGGCAGGAAAGAAGGACAGGGAAAACTATCCCCCACATGGGATGGCCCATATAAAATAGTGAAGATGATCAGACAAGGCACTTACCATTTAGTCGATGCAGAGGGGAACTTACTCCCCCACGTATGGAATTCTCAACACCTGAAGAAATATTACTAGTAAGGGGAATCGCCGGTCTCTTGAGACTGCCCGCTCTCTTTTGTATGAATTACACTCCGGGGTCCTTTTGTTTTTGAAATATTGTAAGAAGCATCCATCTCTACTTTATCAATCGCTTATGATTGGTTTATGTTTCATATTCAACTAAGGAGAACCACCCTCCTAAGGCATGGATTTATTCCTTTATAACTTCTTGTGTCTATATGGATGTCTCTTTTGTGATTAATCCCGACAGGAATACCTTAGGGGAATATTTCCCCGAGAATAACCCTTCCAAAAAAAAGAGAGAAAGAAGAGAAGAATAAATTGATAAGAAGGGGAGACATCCAATGTCGCTATTTATCACTTTCCCTCGACACCAAGGGAACACTTCCAGAGGTGAAGTGCCCCATAACAGAATGCATTCGACCCGCTTACGCCTATAGAAAAAGGCGAACACAGCCAAACTATATCTCCCCATGGAGAACCTGCGCAGGAACTATTCAAATAAATATTTGGCACATGCCTTCCCTTTGAGTCGGGAAAAACCATTTAAATAAATATTTGGCACATGCCTTCCCTATGAGTCGGGAAAAACCATTCAAATAAATATTTGGCACATGCCTTCCTTATGAGTCAGGAAAAACCATTCAAATAAACATCTGGCGCACGCCTTCCCCATAAATTAGGAAAAAGTTTTAACCCAAATAAAAGTAAATAATAAAACACAAGTGTAATATATATTATTCAAACATTACACACTAAACAAAAAAAGCAAACATAATAATTAGATTGTTTTGCATTTTTACTGAATTCAACGCTTCGAAAATGGTAGGCATTAGTCGAAGACACTAGAGTTTCAAACATAAGGAAAGCCAATCAGGCTTTTCCCCTAGCAGCAGGATCGGGCTGATCTTCAGCGCCCTCAGGGACAAGCTTGGAGGGATCTTCCTCCTTCTCCTCAGGTCCACCAGGTACTCCCGGTTTTCTCCCTATTTCCTCTATAGAATCAAGAACTTCTTTGAGATCACCACCTGTTACTACAGCAAGAGGAGTGATGGGAGTTGCTTTAGCTTGATCAGAGGTGTCCCCTCCTACACGACTTGCCGAATCCCCCCTACCACATTGAAATAAGTAAAGTCTTGATCAGGAAATTCCTTTCGGGCCAGGTCCAGGAAGGCATACCACCCTTCTGCATAAAAGTCAGCAGCCTAGAGAGTCAACTCCTGGGCATATTCCTCAAAGCTTTTAAAATCTTCTATTGCATGTTTGATCGCATTCTCCTTCTGAGACTCTTTCTCAGACAACTCCTTCTTCAGTATGATGATTTCCTGCCTCAACTTAGCATTTAACTCCTGAAAGAAAACCTTTTCAGCCTCAAGGGTTGAACTGACACCCTCCGCTAAGTAAAGCTATAATATAGCCTTATCGAAGTCATCTTTGAGACTCCCTGCTTCCTTCTTCATCTGGTCATTTTCCTCTGTCAGCCTGTTGACCTTCTCCTGAAGGGACTGAGCTCGGAACTCTTGTTCGTACAAAGCACCGCACAGCTTCACAAATAATATAAGCACATCATAAGAGAAGAAAAAGAAGAAAGGAAATAAAAAAGATTCCTGTATCGTAATATAAGTATACATGTTGAGCATTCCTGATAGCCTGATTCCTCAGAAATGAAGTACTTATGTCAAAGTGCAGGGAATGTTCCTTTGAATTAATGTAAAGAGAGCGAAGGAGCTCTGAAAGAGCAGAACCTTCCATGGAAAACCCGACACCCAGGTACCTCCTAATCAGGGAAGAGGAAACCTCCTGTATAGGAGTATCAGGATGAAGATCGGCTAGAGAGGTAGCAGACAAGTCCACCTCGGGTTATTTTTACCTAGTGATCACTGTGGCCGTCTTGCTTAAGCTCTCCACAACTGTTTGGGGGGCTAACCCAACCACCCTTTTCTTTCTTTTCAGACGTTCCTCTGCCTCCTCCTCAGAATTAGAACTGATGACCTCCCCAGTTTTCCATAGAGCCACCCTTTTTCCTTTCCTTTTGCTGCCATGAGTGAGGGTCTTGATTTTTACCTCCTTAGGTTGTTCTGATGGTACCTCTTTAATCATTATCCCAGCAGCTTTTCCCTTCGTCATCACCCCTGAGTAAGAGGCTGGTTTTTTGGAAACTGAGGAAACCTCAGAGCTTTTCCCTGAAACCTCTTTGGGGATCCCCACAGCTTGTTGGCTACGTTGCCTTGCCAGGCGGGCAACTTCCTCAGAGGACAAAAAGAACTTCACCGGTCTTAAGAAACTCATATTTTCTTGCACAACTGCAAAAACCATTCACAAACACGTAAACAATAGTAGCAACAACAACGGTCAATTAGAAGTAGAGTGAATAATGAACGTACCAGAATCACTCAAAGGATACCCAGCCAAAACCCTTTGAACATCAAAAACTTTACCTTCCCCCATAATCTTTTCAAAGCCTATATTTTCCTCATCACTTAACTCGGGAGCCTTTTTTGTATCGTTAGGCAATTCCCTAAGGCTAGTCTCGAAACCCCACTTTGACAAAGGCCCATTCTCCTTTAATCTAGCTATTAAAAACTTAAACCTCCATGACCTATCCACATCAGGGATATTCCCAAAAATCACCAAACCCTGACGACTGTGGACTGTGCAAAATCCACTGGGGATTTTCTTAACACAAAAAAACACCCTAAATAAATTCACAATCAGGACAACCCCCAACTTTTTGCACAAAATAGGAAAAGAGGAAATCAGAAGGATACCATGAGGTATGATGAATCCGGGGCACTTATGGTTAAATTGGAAAATTTTTATGCTAAAGTGAGAAGGGGGCAGGTCTAAGCCAAACTCAACCTGTTTAGTGAAGAAGACCATATCTTTTTCGTCCCTTTGAGCATTCACTATATCAGAGGAACCCTCTGGAACGCACAACCTCTCATCCTTCATTGGGGCTCTAATGGAAATCCCCTCTTTGTGGTAGTTTCTGCTCCCTAACGCCTACAGAAAGTGTCTAATGGTGGCAGTAGAAATAAACTGGGGCAGTTCAAGCCCACGACTCATGGCAAAAATAAAGAGAAATTAAAAGCGCAGAGAGGAAAGAAAAGGAAGACATACCTAAACTGGCAAATACAGAAGACACCAAAAAGTAGGAAAGAAGAAGATGAAGAAAATCGCCTTTTAAAGTGAGGTATAAACCACCTGCTTTTTCTCTTGCTTATTTATCTCCCTTTGGGCTGTGAAACAATAATTTATAAAAGTTAAACCCATTAGCGGTGGTTATTTGCTAAAAATCTAACTTCCCCAAAAATTTGGGAGTTTAAAATTCAAATCCCCCTGCAACCGCCATTATTAGACAAGATAGGGTAGTTGAAATGCCAATCGACCCAGGTTCATGCCTAAAAACCCGTGTCGCTATCATCATGGTTACGACATATCGCATAAGAGAATCTATGCATTCTCCCCTCGCTCTATTGATCTATGGACACCTTGGGGCCAGTTTACCCGAGGGGATTTCTGCTCGGGAATGTTCCTATGACCTCCTCACTCAATTTTAGGACTAAGAGGGAGGACTACTGATGATACATAAAAATACTTGACTAATCAAAGAACACCACATGAAGAGGTTAACCTGCCAAGTCATCTATTGGGACTCACTTTGGTCAAATCGACTAGTCAACTGGTCTATGCGGATATTTTCCTCATAGGAGAATGAATCTAATCTACCAGAAGAATTCCTCTAAGGAAACTAATAGCTTGTCCCCTCTCCTTCAGCACTTTAAATGCGGCAGTCACGCATTGCTATCATCCTGACACCACCAACCCGCTGAATATTCAGTACCTGAGACTCCTGCCAATATCACTGTGGTTCCGTAGACAGGTGTCCTCTATTCTCTCCATTAAGTACAACTCTAATAATAAAGAGTTGGTAGCCATAATGGTAAGCCAGTTACAAAAAGGAAGAATCATCCCTCTTGCAAGAGGACGCTCTCTCTTTTTTCTCCTTCTTTTTCTTTTCTTCTTTCTTCTTCCCCAAGCATATGTATTTTCAAGAACATACATCTTCTTGAAATAGCTTCACCTTCTCTTTTCATTACATATCACACTTTCCTTATCATCTCTAGTGTTGAACATCTGAGGATCACTCTAACTTGAGCGTCGGAGGGGCTCCGGGACAACCTGGGCCCTGTAGCTGTTCTCTCTTTGGTGTGTGCAGGTGATTTGCTGAGCTGGACCAGAGCAGATAAGAGACCCATGATCAATAACAAACATTGTAATGTTTTGAATGATATCTCAAGAAAAATTAGTCTTAAATTATTTGAGTTCTCTAATTTTTTAAGAAAAATTAATTAAGAGTATATTTTTTTTCTTGAGATTTAACTTAATTAATAGTTTCCTCCCTCCTATTTGAAAATTAAATAGTTTCATCACTTAATTTTAATTCAGTCAGTACTTTAAATTCACCGTTTTTTTATTAATATCATAGTAAATAAAATATTTACTCCCTTTATTTTATAAAAGTTAAACTTTAATCCCTTTATTTTAATAATATAAGATGATATTATTTTAAAATTTAAAATTTCAATTTTGATTAAATTTCCAACACTTTCACTTATCTTCATCATCATTTTAAAATTAAAAAATTAATAATGAATTTAATAATTTTTATCAATTTTATTTTTATTCACTTTCTTAATTTTATTTTCTTTTAAAGTTATTTATTTTAAATATTATTTTAATTTTAGGTAAAAATAAAAATTTCAAAACGAATAAAAAAATTATAAAATTAAGTACAAATGAATATAAAATAATTTAATAAAATTTATGATTTAATCAGAATTACAATTTAATTTTTAATTTAATATATTGATAGAGATATGTATAGGTGTTCCAAGGTTAGTTAATATTCAAATTTTAAATTTAAATAATTAAAAATATTAGAAAATAAAATTATTTTTTCTTATTAAATTAAGAGATCGAGAAAGAAAAGGAAGTTTACTGATCAAACTCCGATGAGGGTCAAAACGATAGAGATTGGAGACGAGACTGGTGTCTATCAACCCCTAGAAGCGAGACGAGCATGATGGTGGTAGTTCAGCAGCTATCTGGTGACGAAAATGGTGGTTCAATTATGATATTTTTTAGGCTGTATTTCATAACTCAAAATGATCAAATCCATGCCATTTTTTGTGAAATAAAAACTACTAACATGTAGAGGAGAATAAGGAGAAGATGCTATATTTGGTGGCAAACAGAGGTTGTTTAGCCAGTGAATGGAGAAGCGAAAGATGACGGTTACAGTGCACAACAAAGAGAAGTGTGACACACCTCAATATCGACATCTTCGTTAAGTAGACACGTCCCTCAACCATCTAACTCAGGCATCGACATAACGGAGTGTCACTTCTGATTTAAAATCAAATTCAACTCTTACTTAATACCTTACATTTGATACACTAAATAAAATTATAAATAATCTTATAATGCTTATTATACTTTTAGAACTCATATCACTGTATGTAATATAAAGACTACCCATAATTAATACTTATACACTTACCTAAACATATGTGTCAAGATATGGCTAACTGCTAACATAACTCTAGCTTATTTTATAATCTATTAATATACAAAATAAGCCGATTGTAATCCACCTTCAAGTTAATCTAAGAAATCAATTTTTGCATACCGTGCTAACATCCTAGCTACCACTTACTACAATCAAACACTCTAGTAGAATAATAAAAATAAGAGTAACGAGTATTTTCACAAGAAAATATCCAGTGAGTGAATATAATAATAAATATAAATGTGGTTTAGCAATAACTCATACAATTATTTTAATAGATAAGAATCTTGGAAGAGGAAGTCATAAAGATAATTAATGAAAGTATAATCAACAACATAAAGTGTAACTAGTTAATAAATTAGATTTCATTTGAGTTATACTCGCCTATTTATGTAATTATATTTAATTCATAATTCACTCATTTATATAGTATAGAAGTTCTTTTATGATAATCTTTAACTATTCACTATTAGAAGTTCTTCTATTATATAAGGATACTTATTTCATTCTAAGTATCATTTATGATTGAGTAATTTAAATGACCAAGATACTCCATATATTTATATACATAATTCTTAAAGATATTTACTGTTAAATTCCAATATATACCTCACAAAAATAAAGGCATTTATATTTCCTTCGAAAAACAATCCAGTCAAGCATGACTTATTTTATATCAACTATAGAGCACAACAACATATATTCAAGTGACATCGGTGTGACGGGGTACCATTCAGCACACTGAAGGTTCAAAATGTCTGTATGCATACGACTCACCACTCGAATTCACCTTAAAGGCATAATGAACCTCGAGCGCTATCCCAAATACAGTTATAAACAAAATAGCCATATCACAATATCAATTTCTGTTAATTCATTATATTAAATCTTAGGGGTGAAATGCAATGTCCTGGACACCATATTACAATTCACCGAACCTTGCTGTATGTAACATCCTATATCTTTACTATGTAATTACATTATTTCTTTATTTAGCACATTAAAATAACCATATCATGATTAAATAATTAAAGTGGACTTATCATTAATACACATAAAAGTTCATAATACATTCATTCATGTAATATATATAAGCTAAATTTACATATAAATTCAAAACATATCCCTTATTAAAATATAAGCTCATGATATAAGGAGAGAGAGAGTGAGAGATTCAGCTGGTGACCTTTGCTCCATACTCTAGTTACAATATTATATGCTCCTATATAGTCACACTTCAAGCTTCACTATCTTGGAAAAATAATTACGATTTGGTGAGTCGTGACTCAATGAATATAAATATTAATTAAATTCTATATGCACCAAAAAGCACATAAATAATACCAAAACATAGTAAAAATATGATTCACTCAAATGCAAGTGCTAATGAATTATTTATTAATTTTGTTGTGACCTGACAAGACAAATATTGCTCCTGGGTTTCATTTGTAACAATTACCATTTGATTTTTGCTAGCCAGCTAATAATATGTGAATAATATGATTTCCTTTGATCATTTGCATTTTCCATGTGATTTGCAAATATTTGCTAAGCTGATCACAATGCCCTTTTATATCTGTATGCAAGTGCTCAAATGTATGTTTGCATTACAAATAATTGTTATAATAATATCATTTGCAATTAACTTGTAACCATTTATGTATAAACATAACCAATTAATAAATAACTTATGTACATTTGAATAATCATAAAGTAATTCATATCTATCAAAAACACACAATTTCACCCAAGAATTTAATTGATGCTTATACTCACCTTTTAGATATCAATACTATATGGACGACTTGTATCACCTTCTCGAACTTCACCAATGTTTTGAGTTCCTAAAATATGACACGCATATATATATATATAATTAAAATATACTTATAATGATTGTTTATGTTTGGTTATAATTAGGATATGTTCTGTATATGTGTAAGCCACCATCTTAGCTCCAGCTAAGCATTCCAGGTCTGCAAGAGTCAGCAACAAAGAGCTAGAAAGCCTGGGAAGTCCCAAGACCCCTCCGACGATCAAGTCAGTAATATTCCTGAGTAGGAAAAGCAATATGCTATAGGAGGTATGTTGATGAGAATGAGAGAAAATGGAGCTATCTCCATTAAATGTGGTCTCTGGAGCATGGTACTCAGAGTGAAAATTAAAAAAGAAGAAGTAAAAAATGAATGAAAGAGAATGAAGTTGAAGAAGTTCCTTTACCACCATTATTTCTCAATTTTATATGGTGAGAAGTGTAGTTGAGAGAGAAGACATGGAGGCCACCTTTTCAAAACACTTGAGTGTCTTACAGCTGGCTGGTTGGTGGTATCAGAAATGATGTGACAAGTGATAGCCCCATTTAATGCAAAGCAGAGGGGAAGTGGGCTGCGAGTTTCCTGAGAGGAATTGTCATGTGTGGAGTTCCTATATACCTGAGCAGGTTAAGTTTAATCAGCACTCGGGCATAAGCCTGACTTGGACTGTTGACAAGTCAAATGACCATGAAGGGTCCCACTGAAGAGATTTGCAGACCCTTGTCTTACACATGGCAGTTTCTAATTGGTCAGGTATTTTTGTGTAACATCAGTAGTCCCCTTACTCTGAGTCTAGAATGTTCTAGATGAAAGAGTATGATTAGGTAATTCTTCCTTAATACTTTCTTGTTCAGGGAACGCTTCTTTTTTACAGGATATTAGGACCCAGATTCTATTGCTTCTTCTTAGGGAGATTTATTCTTTAGAGTCCAGGAATGTTCCTGGGACCTAGATGCTACATGCCTCCTTGGGGAGGAATAGTTGTATCTAAGCAGGATATATATATATAGGAAGTCCATGGGGACATGCCTTTTGAGTTTAATTGATTCTCCTTAAGGAGTGTCTTCTTGAAGAGGATATTTATACCACAAGTCATTGGGGACATGAGACTCTCACTTGTGGAAAGATTTTGAGTTCCAAATTTAATTGATTCTCGGTGGGGAGAGCCTCCTTGTGGAGGTTAATTAGTGCCTGGGGAGGATTTGTATTTCTTAAATCCTTATGGCATGGATTCTTACTTTTGGAGAGTGCGTCACTTTTGGAGGACCGATTTGGAAGTCGAAGGGTTGAGTCCCTTTATGTTTTGGAGTCTACCTCCCATGTGGGATTCTGAAGCAGCTTCCCTTTAAGGGGAGATTGTAATTCCTGAGTAGACATTTCTATTGGGGAAATGTCTCCCATATGGGAGTTGGAGATTCCTGAGCGGGAATATCCCGTATAGAAATTCTTATGGAGGAATTTTTCTCCCATTAGGGAGTTTGATATCTTCAAATGAGAATTATCTGTATAGGACCTTTATTCCCATGGAGGAGTTAGGGATTTCGGAGTGGACCTTTCTTTAAACAAGATTTGGCTCCTTTGGGGGAGACTCAATTCTTTGACTAGGAATTTCCTGTGGAGCAACTTTTCTCCCTTAGGGGAGAATTAGATTTTCTATTGAATTTCTTCAAGTTTTGTTCCCTCAGAGGAGATCTTTAATCTTTTTTTTTTGAAGGAGATCTTCAAGCTTTTTCCCTCCGAGGAGATCTTCAAGCTTTTTTCCTCCGAGGTTATCTTCAAGCTTTTTTCCTCCGATGTTATCTTCAAGCTTTTTTCCTCTGAGGTTATCTTCAAGCTTTAATAGGGATTTTCCTCTGAAGAAAATTTCACTCCCTTTGGGGAGGCTGATCTTCCTGATTGAAAGAAATTTTTCTCCCATGGGGAGGCTGATTCTTTGAATAAAAATTTCTTATAGAGAAAATTTATTTGAATGAGAATTTCTTGTGATCAAAATATTTCTCCTGTGCAGGAGTTGAAGATGCCTGAGCAGAAGTTCTCCGTAGAGAATTTTCTTGCAGGAATTTTCCGTAGAGGATTTTCTTGCAGGAATTTTCCGTAGAGGATTTTTTTTCAAGGGGAGTTCATCATTTGATTCATCAATAATTATTTTTATATTTGAGCAGGATGAAAAATATTTTTCCTTCTTTTTATTGCTCTTCAATCCAGACATAATGTTGACATCATTATCTTCTTCTATGATTGTGTCCACTTAGATAAATCTTGGATAGTAAAAGAATTATGTACGTGTCTTTTTCCACATAAACTTAAGGTAACTTTAGTAATTTGAGCCTTTGGAAGAATGCACCATGTAGGTATTTTTGTCATGTTCATTTTCAGGATAATGATCAATCTCTGAGGAGTATAATCAGGAGATGACCTTTCATGCTACTGACTTTTACTCATCTGGATGGTATGATTTCTTAGATATGGTCCGGAGGCATTTTCCTGACAAGGATTTCTCTTACTTCAATGTTGTTAAAGGGGATTCAGCAAGTCACCTAGAAGGAGATGCCCCCGGTCAAGACAAAGCAACTCCCAGCACTCCTCTCGGTGTGGTAACAGGTGGTGAACTCAAGGAAGTTCCTAATTTTATAGAAGAGGCAGGGAGGAGGCCGAAAGGGCCTGGTGGATCCGAAGAGAAGGAGGGGGGGTCCCTCTAAACCCGTTCCTAAGGGCACTGAGGATCAACCCGATTCTGCTGCTGGGGGGAAAGCCTGACTGGCCTTCCTTAAACCTTTGACTCAAATGCTTTTGATCAATGCCTAACATCTTTAAGGTGTTAGATTTAGTAACAATGTGGAATAATTTGGCCATTAAGTTTAATCTTTTGGCTTCATTTGTAATGTCTGAACAATATACTTTTCTCATATTTTGTTATTTATTATTTTTTAACTGGAACCTTTTTCCCAGTTTATGGAGGAGGCATGCACCAGATATGTGTTTGAATGGTTTTCCCCAGTCTACGGGGAAAGCATGTGCCATATATGTATTTGAATGATTTTCCCCCACTCTAAGGGGATGGCATGTGCCAGATATGTGTTTGAATGATTTTCCCCCACTCTACGGGGATGGCATGTGCCAGATATGTGTTTGAATGATTTTTCCCCACTCTATAGGGATGGTATATGTCGGATATGTGTTTGAATGATTCCTGCGCAGGTTCTCCACAGGGAGATATGGTTTGGTTGTGTTCGCCTTTTTCTATAGGCATAAATGGGTTGAATGCATTCTGTGATAGGGCACTTCACCTTTGGAAGTGTTCCTTCTGTGTTGAGGGAAAATGATAAACAGTGACATTAGATATCTTCCCTTCCTCTCAACTCTTCTCTCTCTCTCTCTTTCTTTCTCTCTCTATCTCTTTCTCTCTCTCTCTCTTTTTTAGGAAGGGCTGTTCTGTGGGGAGTGTTCCCCTGAGGTATTCCTGTTAGGAAAAGTTACGACTGGTCTTTTGAAGTTTTTTAAAACACTTTCAGCTCTAAGAGTGGAGCTATTTGAATTTTCTCACGAATAGAGCACATGGAACGGAGATGATAATCAATGTTAAATGGAATTACCATATCTATTTGGATAAAAGAGATAGTAGATAAATAGATCCACATCCAGGGAGTGTGATTTTCATTAATTGATGATGATGTGAAATGTCTCCCTTCGTTGGGGAGGTTCGTCATCTCACGTAGGATGTTCTTCAGGGATATTCCTGTAAAGAATGATCCTGTATAGTCTTCCAGCATTTTTTACATAGTTTACCGGATAAAAAGAGAGATATATAAGATGAAGTAAGGGAGGAGAATTCTCTAAGACTGTTCTCGGCACTTATGGAGACAAACCTGGCTCTTCAACTATTAGGGAAGAACTGAAGAGGAAACCTCCCAGATGGTTAATAATAGTTCTTGAGATGTTGAGACTTGCTTGCAGGAGAAAGAAATTGCTTATCCAGAATGTCCGGGTGATGAACTTCCACCTTGATGGTTTTAGTGATCTGGTAGGAATTATCCTGACTAGGAATTTTCTTTCTTCGTGTCTTTCACATTTTCCACTAGTTTCTTCAGGGATAAGTTTCTTTCTCTGAGACTTGAAGATGGCCCTAAGCCTCTTGATTTGATTTTATTGAGTAGGTTTGCAGATGAAGAATCAAAACTACATTCGAGAGAATTTGCCGAAATGCTTCTTTACTACTCGGGGTGAAATAGCTCATCGTATAAACACCTTCTTGCCAAACATACTTCTTCTACATAACCCATAAGAGTAATAAGATTGCCACGTCCATCTTATTAGGATAAAATTATTAAGCCAAGTTTGGGATATTCCTTCTAGGGTGATAAGGAATATTCTGCACAGGACAACACCTAGCTAGAAAATGCAATTCTATAATTTCAAACCTTTTATCCCATTCCCCTGTTCCAAAAGCTTCCTAACATCATCCTTTATCTAGCCTCCTCAGGGAATAAGCACCGAAGTAGTGGCATACGATTCCCCCTCTTATACAATTTTCCATTTTGAATGACAAATTTAGATGTCCTGAGGGACAATTTAAAAGCTTCTTTTAGGTCTAATGGCAGTTCTCCATCTTTCAGGTATTTCATCAATGAATCCATCTAGTAAGGTGCATTCTGAATAGGATAGATCTGTAAAGAGTAGGTCTCCTTAGTTTTAGAAATGCTAGGGGCAGACAGTACTTCTATATGGGTATTACCAAACAGGAATTCCTCTATGGTTGTAGCTATTTTACTGAGAGAATCTGCTTAGGAATAATCTGCTCGAGGAATTTGCACGATGCACACAGGGATATTCCTCTGCTTGAATTTGTCCAGGATTTCCTTTACCCACTGCAGATATGGTGCCATCATCTCATCTTTTGCTTCAAATACCCCTGTGATCTGATTTATATTGAGTTGAGAATCACTATACACTATTAAATCCGAGACTCCCACAGCTTCTGCCAATTTGAGGCTGTTGATGATTGCTTCATATTCTGATGTGCTATTTGAGACCGAAAAGCAAACTTTAAGGCATGTTTGACCAGGAAACTCTGTGGGCCTTTCAATACTATCCCAAAGTTGCTTGAGCAGACCGTTGTGACCTTTTACAAATATTCTTTAATTTTCAATGGAGCAAATACAAGGATCAATAAAGTATAAAAATATTACTCTTCAAATCCACTATTTATACTGAAGAAGATAATTGTTGAGTTATGGGATCTTGAGTACTCAATATCCTTTTCTTACATAGGATTTTATCGGGGAGGAATTTTGATTGAAATTTCTTCACTTTTCTTTAAAATGCAAAATTGAGCCTCTGAACAAGCTTTGATGACCTTCTCAGGATGTCTAGATGCACTTCTGAAATTTTTTTCCCTTATAACCCAGCCTGAGGTAGTCTTTAAGATCCATAGGGACTTGACAATAACTAAAGAGAGTGTTCATGTCTTTTTCTCCCCCTCAAAAGGAGTTTGAGGAATAGTGATGAATTTAAACTGAGTCAACTGATGCTGGCTAAACTTTTTCTACCCTTATCGAAGATTATGTTTTGAAAAGCTGATTTGTGATTGGTCTTTGACATCAAAAAGTTAACTTATTGCAATAATTTTATCACTAGTAGATCTGTTATCAAATTTGGTATGATAGTTCTTTCGACGTTGGCTATGTAGAAAAACCCATATAGAGAGGCCATAAATCTGAGTGAGGAAAAATCTTGTACAGATGATCTACCTTAGGGTAGAATTTATATAGGTGTCATGATCATCATCGAGCTATAGAGCTAACAGAGTTGATCTTAGAATTTCCTTTGAAGAGTAAAGTAAGTTCTGCTAACTTGATTCAGGACACCATATAGCTTTTTAATTTATAAATGATCTTCAAGTTTGAGAATTCATTGGATGATACTTCTTCTCCAAGGTTGTAATAGATATAAAGAGCTTCTTGAATATTTAGATTCATGAGAATATCTTATTGAAGGAGAAGAAAGTATGTTGTCAATGAGGATTTCCTTTTCAAGAAAAATCCTGTTCAGGAATACATTGATAATAACAAGTGAGAGGTATTTACTTCCATAAAATTTAAATGGCATATTTTAATAATGTAAATAGATGATGTATGCAATGCTTCGAAACTTATATGAGATTTAACAACAATGATGTAATTTAAAACATCAAATGATGGAATGTTTTAAATTATATGAGATTTAACAAATGATGGAATGTTTTAAATTATATGTAATAAATGTAATTTAAAACATACAATGATGGAATGTCATGTTACACAACTTGACACTACTAAGGAGGAAAATGTTAGCTTCGAAACTTATATGAGATTTAACAACTTAGGCAAATTATAATAAATGAAAATTCATCTATTTAGGAAGCTAACATGTATACTTTATTATTGATCAAGTCATTGAAAACTTGAACACAAGCTCTCTCATTGTAAAGAAAATATTAGGGGGAGTTAGGATATTGCTTAGAGGTTAGGAAAAATCCGCCCAGGTAAATCCTGACCAGGAATGACCTCTACTCTGAGCAGAGGATATCCGGTTAGGTCATTTCCTATATGGGATGAAATTGATGTTTCATATAAATAGACTAATGCATGTATCATTATAAAGTGATTGCTACAATATAATAATTTGAGATATTAGATAAGGAAACTTATCTGGCGGGCTGTAATCAGCCTTGGAGACTTTTCGTAGACATTTTAGATCCATATGCATATATCCGGGAAGAATCAGAGATTGTGTTTCTTTGCTTTTGGATTAAGTAGGATGCATATATAGATTGTATAGTGAAAAAAGGATTCATCCTTTTAAGAGCTTCACTTGCTAATGTCATGATTATAATACTTGAAAGAAGGTTTTTTGATCTTCGTCACTAGGAAAATCGTGGTCTTGAATTGATTAGATATTCTTAATGCTCGAATGAGCTCTAGCGTCAAGATAGAGACCCATAGATCAGGAAATATGATCCTGACTAGGTAGAAGACACCCAGGTAGGAGGTAAGATCCTGGCCAGTTGGAAAAAGTCTTCCAACCAAGAAAATAAAGATTCAGTGCGAACTCTGAAGAATCATTTATGATCAAATAACTTCTTTGTAGGTAAGTCATCATCAAAACTTGAAATAAAATAGCCCTTTCAATTATGGGGGTGGATAGTAGATATTGTTTGCTCATGAGAATTCTCACTTCCAGGTTTTCCCCCCTCTATTCAAGAAATTCCGTAAAATTCCTTTCCGGCTTATTAGAGAGTGATGAGGAGTATAAGGTCATTCTTCCTTTCTGGCTTTGTTTCCTAGGAGTACTTGTGTGGAATTTCGAGGCTTGTCTTCCTCTATAGCTTTTTGAGTGTCACTATCTATTAGAGCAAGATTCCCTTTCACTTTGCTCTCTTAAGATTTGAGTTCTGGTTCCTTAACCTTTTCTCTTCTGCTTTTCCTCAGCAGGCAATCTCGACCATTGTTCCTATCCGAGAACCTTTAGATAAGGCCTATCTTTTCTTATGCAGGCTTGCTTGCATTTTCTCATCATCTTGAAGAGGCATTTTCCTTTGTACTGCATTGGGTGTTTCCACATAGGAATTTTACTTGATTCTTAAATGATGATTTTCATGTCTGAGGAAGTAAAGAATCTTCTATTATTGACAATGATTTATGATATATTGATGCTTTGAAAGCTGAAGTGAAGGGTTCTTCAAAATCATGATAGATTTCCAAGTTGTCTCATTTACTATATTGATGATGGAGATTCTTTTTGCAAGGAGATAAATCCTATCTGGGGACAGGGCAATAATATCATAAGAGAAATTGTGCTTCAATAATGCAATAAGTTATGCATAAGGGTCACACCCCATGTGGTTTTTAATAGCTCATACAAATCAAAATAAATAAGAATTTATTCAATTGGGATGTTAATAATATGCTTAGCCACCGTCTAGGTTATTAGAACTTAAAAATGAGTTATCTTAACTCAGAGAATGTCTAATAGGGTTAGGATTTCACATAAAAACTAAATATAATCGACCTAGGCAATAAGAGAAAATATCTAAAGCCTATCAGGAATAACTTTCCTGAGTAGGATAAACAATGTGAGGTTATTTTCCTGTATAGGAAAGAACCCATGCTCCTTGGCTAAAATATGCATCATCATACAACAATCATTAAAACATCATTATTAGGGATGTTAGAAGAGGAAAACTTATCTGGTAAGCTGTAGGTAGTCTTGGAGATTTCTTGTAAATATTTTATATCTAACTAGAATTGAGGAATGTGATCCTATCCTTTTGCTTTTGATCCGAGCAAGATTCATATGTAGATTCCACAATGAGGAGAGATTCTTTTTTCTTTAAAAGCTCTATTTGACAACATTCCTTAACCTTTGAGTTAGGAAAAATCATTGATTTCCTGGGTGGAGATTTCTTGAGGGTAGATTTTCTGAGTGGCGTTGGTGCTCGTGACAGTTCTAGCTTCTGGGTAAAAACAACTGATTAGGAAATCCTATGCAGGTGAAAGGCACCTGGCTAGAAAAATAACGATTCTGCTGTAGGGGATCGTCTACTCAGGATAAATCATAAAATCCTGTATAGGTGAACCAACTGTAGCTACTCAAGATTTTCACCAACTCAGTGTACATAAGCTCATATTTCCAAAGATGCGATCTGAGATAATGCTAATAATAATAGGCTTGCAAGAAGGCTAATAAGCCATAGATTATTGTTGCATTATTCATCTCTTTGGCATTTTTCATGGAAATAAGTTTAAAACTCATGGTTCAACTTAAGTTTTTGAATAAAAGAGAGATCTCAACAAGGTTGGGTATTCCCTTTTTTCTTCGATTTTCAATAGAGAAAATGTAAGGATCAAAAGAAAATGTAAGGGCAGCAATTATTCACTCACAAATTAGGAATATATACGATGAAACAAATTTGAAGAGAAAAAAAGATAACTTTTAAGCAACAAAATCACCCTTTTTCCCCACAGACGGCGCCATTTGATGTAGGTGCTCCACCATCTTAGCTCCAGCTAAGCATTCCAGGTCTGCAAGAGTCAGAAATAAAGAGCTAGAGGGCCTAGGAAGTCCCAAGACCCCTCCGACGATCAAGTCAGTAATATTCCTGAGTAGGAAAAGTAATGTGCTATAGGAGGTATGTTGATGAGAATGAGAGAAAATGGAGCTGTCTCTATTAAATATGGTCTCTGGAGCATGGTATTCAGAGTGAAAATCGAAGAAGAAGAAGTAAAAAATGAATGAAAGAGAATGAAGTTGAAGAAGTTCCTTTACCACCATTATTTCTCAATTTTATATGGTGAGAAGTGTAGTTGAGAGAGAAGAAATGGAGGCCACCTTTTTAGAACACTTGAGTGTCTTACAGCTGGCTGGTTGGTGGTATCAGAAATGATGTGACAAGTGACAACCCCATTTAATGCAAAGCAGAGGGGAAGTAGGCTGCGAGTTTCCTGAGAGGAATTGTCTTGTGTGGAGTTCCTGTCTACCTGAGTAGGTCAAGTTTAATTAGCACTCGGGCATAAGCCCAACTTGGACTGTTGACAAGTCAAATGACTATGATGGGTCCCACTGAAGAGATTTGCAGACCCTTGTCTTACACATGGCAGTTTCTAATTGGTCAGGTATTTTTGTGTATCATCATATATATATATGATTAAAATATACTTATAATGATTGTTTATGTTTGGTATATAATTAGGATATGTTTTGTATATGTGTAAGCCTAACATTTATGCATATTTCTTTCTTATGGGAACAACTTGACCTTGCTAGACATGAGAGTGAATAACTCTCACCACACAATTTTAAATGACTTGATTCTTTTTTTTAAGACTAGACACATAAGGTTATGACATTTAAAATTCAGCTCAATACAAGATCTGCATAATTAATGGTGAAATTTTGAATTCAAACATGTGTCCTGCACAAGTATAGTGTGAGCAGGTCTTGTTTCGACTAGAATTTCTCAAGTTATACAAGTTAAATTGCAAAAACCTTTTTTAAAAACTTAGCTAACACATAAATAAACAACTTTTATGTTTTACGCTTTACTTAATTCAGCCTCTAAGATCCTCATATTAACTGGGTAAAATTAGACTACCTGCAGAAAAAGCAAGCAGAACCAGTCCTACTCCAAGTATGATTTCTCGTTATATACATATTAGTTCACAAAACTGTTTAACCAAGTTTTATATAACATATAATGGAACAAAACTCATGTTTATCACTTTGTCTAAATCAGTCTCTAACATCCTCAAAATAATTATTCAACATCAGGTAGCCTGCTGGAACAGTTACCCTAACCAGTCCCAAATAAACTTCCATAGAGTTTTGCACACTTGATATTTCACAAAATCCTTTTACAAGCTTGAAGATAAGACATAAACCTACAACTTTTATGTTTTACATATCCCCTAATTCTGCTTTTATGGTCATGAAAATAAGGGTGCAAAATTCTGCTCTAAAACAGAATTCAAAAGCTATAAAATCATTTCATACCATCACCACAAAATTTCAAATATAAATTAGAAGAAAAATAAATAACTTACCAATTTAGGAGCTTAAATCATCAGGATTAAGTTTAGGAGTTTGAGAGAAAAGAAAGGACTTTGATATATATATATATATATATATATATATATTTTTGTAAGAGAGTTATGGTTGAAGATGAAGAAGAATAGAGTTTTCTAGTTTGATATAAAAGACAAATGTCATAATTATCAACTAACCACATATTTTATTTTATTTATTCTTATCATTATCTTTATTATTATTATTATTATTATTATTATTATTATTATTATTATTATTATTATCAACTATCTAGCAAAATTTCAAATTACTCCATATAAATAAATTAACTAGATTCAACTCCTTATATATTTATTGACTAAACTTTCAATTTTATAATACCCCAAATATATCCTATATTACATACTCAATTATACCATTGCAATGCACTTTGACAAAAATACAAAATAAATGAAAGGATGTGGAATTCACATAATCAAACGAGATGATCTAAGATGCATATGTTTAAGTGAATTATATGCAATGCATAAAAATTTTAATGAAATGTTTATGGTTAGGGTTAAGGATGTTATATTTTTCCCCCTCTTTTAAGAATTTTATCCTCAAAATTCAATATCTATGAATAAATAGGGATATTGTCACTTCATATTCTCCTCAGTTTCCTAGGTAGCCTCTTCTTGTGAATGATTCCTCCACAATACTTTAACTAATGGTATTTCCCGATTCCGTAACTATTTTGTCTTATAACCAATAATCTTTACTGGTTCTTTAACATAAATCAAATCATCAGTGATTTTTACTTCTTGATTTTTAAGTATGTGTGTAGGATCAGATCGATATCTCCTGAGCATACTCACATGGAAAACATCATGAATCTGGGCCATTTTTAGTGGTAATGCTAACTTATAAGCTAATGGACCAATGGACCAATTCTTTCAAGAATTTTATATGGCCTTATATATCGAGGACTTAACTTGCCCTTTTTGCCAAATCTGATTGCTCCTTTCCATGGTGAAACTCGACGAAATACTTTCTTACCCACTTCATACTGTATTTCCATCATGTGTTGGTCTACATAGCTTTTTTGTCTATCTTGTGCTACTTTGAGTCTACTTCTAATTTGTTTTACTTTATCCATTGTGTTTTGTACTATTCCAGGACCTTCTAATACATGCATTCCTTCTTCATCCCAACAAAAAGGATTGTGACATTTTCTTCCACATAATGCCTTATATGGTGCCATCTGGATACTGTTATGATACTGGTTGTTATAAGCAAACTTCATTAAACCAATATGTTCATCCCGCGCACCTTTAAATTTTAACATACAAGCTTGGAGCATATCTTCAAGTGTTTGAATTATTCTCTCTAATTGCCCATCTGTCTAAGGATGAAAAGCGGTGCTAAAATTTAATTTAGTGACCAAAGCCTCATGTAAACTCTCCCAAAAGTGAGATGTAAACTGTGGATCTCTATCTAATATAATGGATACTGGAACTCCATGTAATCTAACAATTTCTTTCATATATTCTCTAGCCAAACACTCAAGTGAACTATCTCATGTGATAGGTTAAAAATGAGCTGACTTAGTTAATCGATCAACGATTACCCATATGGCATCATTCTTTCTCGGAGTTCTTAGTAGTCCACACACAAAATCCATCGTTATTCTTTCCCATTTCCATATTAGAACTGACAATGGTCTCAACTTTCCAATTGGAGCCTAGTGTTCAGCTTTAACTATTGACATGTTAAACATTTTGAAACATAGTCTGCCACACCTTTCTTCATTTTAGGCCACCAATAATGAGGTCACAAGGTATTGTACATTTTGGTCATTCCTGGGTGCATAGCATATAGAGCAATATATGCCTGCTCTAAAATTTCTTGGCGTAGATTATCAACATCAGGTACATGAATACGAGATGCCATTATTAAGGTATCATCTAGAATATTAAACTCTTTATCTTCCCCTTGTTTTACTTTCTCAATGTTTTCAAGTAATTGTGGATCCCTTCTTTGTGCTTCTTTAATTCTGTTATGCAATATTGGTCTAACTTGCAAAGTAGTAATCAACACTCCATTTTCTTGCAAATTCAATTTCACATTCATTGCTTGTAAGAGAATGGAAGTACCTATAAATGAGCTATACTACTTCTTGTCTTCCTACTTAAAGTATCAGCTACTACATTTGCTTTTCCTAGATGATACTCAATCGTACAGTCATAATCCTTCAACAATTCTAACCACTGCCTTTGTCTCATACTTAACTCTTTCTGGCTCAACAAGTACCTCAGACTCTTATTTATTCCATACAAATAATGTCTCTATATTTTCAAAGTAAACACAATAGCAGCCAATTCTAGATCATGTACTGGATAAGATAATTCATATGGCCTTAACTATCTAGATGCATATGCAATTACCTTACCATGTTGCATTAACACACATCCTAAACCCTGATGAGAAGCATCACTGTAAACTAAAAATCCTCAATTTCCTATAGGAATTGCAAGTACTAGAGCAGTTGTTAATTTAGTTTTCAATTCATCAAAACTCTTCTGACATGCTTCAGACCATTTAAATGCAACATTTTTTCAAAGTAACTTTGTCAAAGGGCTGGCTATCAGTGAAAATCCCTCAACAAATTGATGATAGTACCCAGTTAATCCTAAGAAACTTTGAACTTCTGCAACATTCTTTAGAGTTTCCTAATTCACCACTGCTTCTATTTTCTTTAGATCTACCTCTATGCCCTATCTAAAAACCACATGTCCCAAAAATACCACATGATCTAACCAAAACTCAAATATACTCAATTTAGCATACAACTATTTTTCCCTCAAGGTTTGGAGCACAGTTCTCAAATGTTGTTCATATTCCTCTTTGTTTCTTGAATATACAAGTATGTTATCATTAAACACAATCACAAATTTGTCTAAATAGGGCTAAAACACCTTATTTATAAGAGCCATAAATGTAGCTGGTGTATTAGTTAAACCAAACGGCATTACTAAAAATTCATAGTGTCCGTACCTGGTTCGAAAAGCAGTCTTCGGTACATTTAGGTTTGAAATTTTAAGCTGATAGTAGCCTGATTTCAAATAAATCTTGGAAAACACCTGAGCCCCCTGCAATTGATCAAATAAATCATCTATTCTGGGTAAAGGATATTTATTCTTCACGGTGACCCGGTTCAACTGCCTATAATCGATACACAATCTTATTGTCCCATCTTTCTTTTTTACAAATAACACTGGAGCACCCAAAGATGACATACTGGGCCTAATAAATCCTTTATTAAGTAGTTCCTGCAACTGAGTTTTCAACTCTTTCAATTCAACTGGTGCCATCCTATAAGTTGAAATGGATATTGGTGCTACTCCCGGAACAAGTTCAATTGTGAATTCTACTTCTCTATCAGGTGGCAAACCCGATAAATCATCTGAAAACACATCTGGAAATTCATTTACCACTGGAATATTCTTAATTGCATTATTTGTAGTTCTAGTATCTACCACGTGTGCTAGATATGCTTCACAACCACTTTTAACTATTTGAAAAGCTTTTACAGCAGAAATTAAACATGTAGATACAATTTGTCTTTCCCTTAGAAATATAACCCTCGGTTGATTTGGAGATTCTAAAATAACCTCTTTAGTGATACAATTCACTATGGCATGATGTTTGGTCAACCAATCTAAACCCAATATCACATCAAATTAACAAAGTGGCAACAATAATAAACCTGCTCTCAACTCTGCCTTATCAATACAAATCAAATAGTCACGATATACACTATTCACAACTATTATTTCTCCCAAAGGAGTACCCACATTTAAGTCAAAACCCAATGGTTCATGTTTATTATAAAATTGAGATTCCATGTTCCATGATATGAATGAATGTGTGGAGCTAGGATCAATTAAAATATAAGCCTATAAATCATGGACAAGAATTTTACTAGTGGTAACTTCTGGGGCATCAATAGTTTTTTGTCTAGTCATAGCAAACACTCTAGCCTATGCTTGAGGTCTAGAACTCTGGCTTTCTAATCTGCTCATACCTCTACCAGTTGTAAATATTCTACCTCTACCTCTGCCTCTACCCGATGTTGCTCCAACTCCACTTATTGAAACTCCTACTATAGGTTCTGATATAGCCCTGCCTCCACTACCTTCTGTCACACTAGTCCTCTCAGGACAATTTCTGTATATATGATTAAAAGATCCAAAAAGTAACATGCACCAGTAAGTCTCCTGCACTCACCACCATCTTATTTCCCATAATGCACACATATGGGTCGTTATGCCATAACCTAACTTTGACCTCTGCCTGAATAAGATAGAACTCCAGATCCCTTCCTTTGAAATTAAAATAACTACCCCAAGAGTTAACTTATGGTGGTATATATCCCCCTCATTTGCCTTGCTTTTGATGAGCACAAATCCACAAGCGTACATAATCGTATCAAGTAGTAAATAAAGATATCGTCCCACAGGGATTGTAGGTTGAATACTGCAATACTCATAATGTTTGATTGTTTAGACAATGAAATAGAGTTTGGAAATTCAAAGAAATGAAACTAAATTAAGAAAGGTAAAAACACAAATTCAATGAAAATTTTAAAAGCTAGGATTCCTTATTCTTATTTGACCATTTCAAAGGATTGATTACACAACTAGGTCTACACTAGTTTTAATTCATTTTGAAGGGATCTTAAGAGCTATAGATTTTCCTCTCAGATAAACCTATAATTAATTAGAGATTAATCAACATTAAGTTAACCGGCTCTCACCAACCTAATGCCTTTAAATTCCAATTTTAAACATAACCTTTAATCAATATTGGTTCACTTAATTGTCTCTCAACTAACTAAGCAATCAATAGGTCATTGCCAATTCCTACAAAACCTATCTCTCAATTATGCCCATAGTGTTGATTCAATTCTAGGTTGATCAGTCCTAAAATGACATTGAGTTCAACAACAACCAATGAATTAAATCTAGCAACCTAATATAATTACAATAAGCACATGGTCAATTTAGAATAGGAACCGTAGAAAAGATCTAGCTACTTA
>CATIWO010140375.1:0-13639 GCA_949673435.1 Macaranga tanarius | reverse complement strand
CATTTGCAATTTAATGTTTAAGGCCAGAAATAATAGAATGAAAATATTTCAATGCATGAAAGTTTCAAATTAATCCAAGTTGAAAACATTGTCATATATGTTATTTCAGGTGGTTGTGTTAGAATAAATTAGACTTCATGCTGTTTCCATAATATTAAGTGTTAATATTATTTCCTATTGCCATTTAGACTTGAACCTAGTAAGTTACACACACAAGAGTTGCACCAATGAAGATAATTATTAATTTAATGATTAATTAAAGAGTTTAATTAATTAATTTAAATTAATTGAATTGCATTTGTGCATGTACGAGGATCTAGCATATCCCAAAATCTAAATCCCAAAATCTAAATTCAAAGGTTGAGACTAATTGTTATTAAATAAATATTAATTTGAACTTGATTTAATATGTGATATTAAGTTCAATGACTAAATTAATATTTGCCTCCAAATGATAGAATGGATATGGGCCATGAGGTGGACCATATGTATTATTAATAAGGGATAATTACACCAGCAGTCCTACAAGTTTAGTGATTTTCACAATTTAGTCATATAAGCTAATTCTTTAACAATTGAGTCCTATAACTTTTTAAAAATATCAGCGTTAGTCCTAATCCGTTAACTCCAACGGTTTGTGTTGACGTAGCATACACCTCAGCCTTTTTATTTACACCTTAGCTGCCACATCACCCCATTTTTCACATCTCGCCTTCCACATCACCCATATTCCACGTCATCCTTCTTTTTCTTCTTCTTTTTCTTCTTCTTCTTCTACCTTCTTCTTTAACTACTGATATTGATGCTTATGGTAGTAGGCTTTCTCCTGCAATCTATTGTTTAATATATACAGCCTCTTCTTTAATATACAAGGAAACTTCGGCAACAAAACAACAAAAAAATTTAAAATTGGAAGATGGAACAAAGCAACTAAACAAAAGGGAAAAGACTATCAGAAAACTACAATGCACCATTACCATTACCACCACCACCAACCTGAGCAAACCCTACACAGGCCAACCTCAAGCTAAAAGCATATGTTTTTGAACTTGCCAAAAATGCTCAAGAGAGAATCCACATATACCAAGCAAGGCAAATATTTTCCTGTAATATTCTTCCCTTGTAAACCAAATCCCGCTTTTTTTCTCTAAGGAAATCAACCAAATCCCCTTGTAAAAATCTTTGTTTGTGAGGTTATAATAATACAGAATGTACATCCAATAAAAAATATATACAAAAATTACAATACATTATGCAAAGGTTGTTCTCCAGGGCTTCAAAAACAGCCAAAAAGGGCTATAATCCTTCGGTTAATAATGGTTGTCCTTCTCAGAAACCATCAGATAAATACACCTGCAAGATTCAATCAAAAATATGAGTCTCAGTAATATATGTCGGATTGAGTGAACATGCAACTTCAGCAATTCTTAGTGTTGCTGCAGCTTTGTAAACTGCCAAATCAGCATTCTCCATAAGCACCTGAGCTCGACGCCTTTTAAGAATGGCTGATTCTACAAATCTCTTCAATGAGGATTTAGCAGCTTCTACATTACACATGCCAAGCTGTTCTTCCAAAGCATCATGTTTTGCAGCCATTGCTGCAAAGAAATATAAGATGAGATGATATACATTCTCCAAAAGGAGAATTTTTAATACATACCCACGAAAGCAGACAGGACCAATTAAGAAGGCTGCCATATAGAGGATGAGATGATGTACATGTTCTATTTTTTTGCTTTTGTCTTCTCAATATTCCCGAAATAAACCTCCTAACTTGCACAGAGTTGATGGAAATGGAGGGAAATCTTCCCTCCATTTTAGTAAGCTACATTCTAACTTTTTTTTTATTTTTCTTCTTTTTTTATGTGGAGGAGGATGCTGACGTGGAAAGAGATGTTGGCAATAAGTCAGACAGCTCATCAATTTCTATCCACCTTAACAGACTAGGACTAACGCTGATATTTTTAAAAAGTTATAGGACTCAATTGTTAAAGAATTAGCTTATAGGACTAAATTGTGAAAATCACTAAACTTGTAGGACTGTTGGTGTAATTATCCCTATTAATAATGGATTAAAGTTGGGCTTTATTTAAAGAGTTAAAATAAGGGCCCATGAGTTATCTTATTTAGTTTGGTGTGGGCCTTATTTAAGTGTTAGACAAGCCCATAACCTTAGCCCAACTCATTAAGGGTTAATGAAGTCAAAGACTAAGGTTATCCTTGTAACCAAACTAATCCCACTTATGACATAAAGCTATCCATGCATGTAGTTAGAGTGTGAGACATTCAAACTATCATATGCATGTAGCTTAAGTGTGAGACACTCAAGCTAATACATGCATGTAGATTGAGTGTGAGGCACTCAAACTATTATCAAATGGATGTGTTTAAGTTAGTGCGTGGTGTAGAGACAATACACTAATGCACATTTGAGAGACATTTTAATATTCTTACAAAAGAGAGAAAAATGTTGACATTATCTTCTTCCTTCTTCTTCTAAATGTAGAGAATAGAAATATCACAATATTTTGAACTCTCAAATTAAAGGGCATTATTGTACAAGTGTTGTACAAGTCTACATCCACCATTGATATCCATTGGAGGTTACTACTAAGTCCTACACACATTCAAGGTTAAAGGAGTTCTAACAAGCATCTTAGGTCAAAGAAGAGAGGCTTGGGGGTAGTACTTCATTACCCTGGAAGATCTTCCTTGTGCAACCCGTGTGTTTCAAGCTAGAGGCTTACAGATCACAACAACCAAAGCTTGTCGAGCGTGCTACAAACTTAGGAGTTTTGTAAGTGTTATTAAAATCTTAATTAGTAGGCTTTGTGACTTGGTTGTTGATTTGGAAATGTTGTCCATCATACATGTTTTTGGCTATGTATATTTGCATATGATGTGATCTTGGGCTAGGACAAGATTCTAGTGTTGATGCAAGAGTTGCATGTAATCAATTTTTTTTTTAAAAAAATTTCGTAAGATTTTGATTGCTTTGAATCTTGATCCCTTCAAGTGGTATCATGTAACACTTGCAAAGTGGGGGCTTGAAATTTTATGCATTTTATTTTATATTAATTATTGAGATTGGACATGATGCATTAGCATTCATGTGTGCATGAAGTATGTGAATTATATGCATATTATGGGCAGTTACTTGTTGAATTATATGTGAACTAGTAGGGGTATGTGGTTAGAGAGTGGCGTTGTTAGATTGGATTTTAGGTATTGATTAGGACTAAATTGTAAGGAAATAGGGGTTTGATTGAAGCAATTGGAAGTTTAAGGACTACATGGGGAGAGTGACCATTCATTAAGTAGCTAAGTCGATATTTGGTAATAAATATCACAATTTTTGCCTCTATCTTCTTCTTCTCCAATGTGATGTGCATTAATTGCATGAGGAAGTGTGTGTAAGAGGAGGAGAGTTGCACCCAAATTATTTCAAAAGAAATTAGGGATTTGGTGGAGAGAGAGAGAGTGGATTTGGCTGTGAAATTTGGAGTCTAGGCTATAATTAACAACCTTCAAAGTTCCAAAGCATCTCTTGATAAGTTAATTTTATTTTTGATTGAGTTGTGATTGAGTTGGGTGGTTTAAGTTCGTGCTCTATTTTTGCTAAAATTCCAGTCTCCATGTTTTTACTATAACTCGAGTTATAGAGCTCCAAATCTGGTTTTGTTAGATTATAAAGAAACTTCTAAGAGTCTTCTACAACTCTCAAGTTTTGAGTTTGAACTAAAAATGTTGTTTAGAGTGTCAAAATGGGCCAGACATTTTCTTGCTCACTCTGTCACATTGTGTGACCTGATATAGCTATAATTGCTATAATTAATTCTCTACATGTGATAAATAGGTGATTTCAATTGAATTCCAAAATAGACTCATGAATGTAGAGTTTGTGTGAATTTGGTGATTTTTGGATGTGTGTGTGATTGTTGAGAGCATCATAAATATCATGCATAAAAACATGCTAACAGCAGAATATATAGGTTTGTTGTGTGTTTTCTTGTATTTTGGTTATAGAGTGATGTCAAGAGATTTAGGGGCTTGTTTATGTGTATGTTTGATTACATACTGAATGAATGATGTATATATATATTCATGATGATGAATTATGAACAAATGATAGGCGAGCCGGAAGCCGGTGGAAGCGGAGCCCACTAGAGGAGTCGTTGCACTCTAAGTTGGGAAGCTTTTTGAGTAAGTAGTTACTAATATAAGTATACCTTAAAATCTCTCTTTGTGTTAAAATAATTTTGTTCATGTGAATTGGTGATGTTAATTGAGATTTCCGTTGAGTTATATTTATTATTGTACGATGACTTGATGGTTTATGTTACTTGATGGAAGTAACATGGTGATGATTTGGTATGTGTGATTGAGATGGGAAATGATAATTATTATGAGAATGATGTTGGAAATGTGTGTGTGTATGTGAAAGTGAGAAATGAGCTGGGTGGAAATTGTGAATGTGAAAGAGAGATATGAGCGGGGCGGAAATTGGCAAGCTAATATAAGTGAAATGTGAATTGATGATATATGTGTATATATAATAAATGGTGAGGATGAGCCGGGTGGTTAATGTGAGAGGTTGAGATGTGAATGTATTGAATATGGATGTGTGCTGATTATATATACATGCACACATATAAATGATTTATTACTTGATAGCTCTATATTGATTGATATTGAGTTGTGGATTGGTTTGAGCCACTTGGAATTGTGTGAATTTTGTTATCAGGTGATGAACACAGGCTGCAACACGGGCATGTCTCGAGCCGTGTGTTAGACACGACATGTCTTATTCGAGACATGGGCGTGTTCAAGGTGGCATTTTTTTCCAGAGAGATACACGGGCAGAGACACGGGCGTGGTCTCGACCGTGTATTCATGATGGTTTTTGGATAGTAAGATATACGGCCCAAGACACGGCAACACCTTCGACTGTGTATCGACTATGAATTTAGTCCAGAGGACTACACCGGGAGACACACGCTTGTATAGTCCATAAATTTAATTATTCTTGTTATTGCTTACTTAATTAATTCTTGAGAAGATAGAGTATGCTTATATTAGTTATTGCTTATTGAGTTGTAAGCTCATTCCTTTGCAAATGTTTTTCTTTTCAGGATATTATAGAAAATTCTAAGTTGCATTGTCCGTGGCCATTAAGCATTTCTCAGGTGGGCCAATGGCGAAAACTTCACTCACAAGTTTGATGTTAGCATTGTGCATCTCAGTCCATTGGCATGTTCATATCATTTTGTATTAGAGGGTTGTGTGAAAAGTTACAATGTATTTGTAACAGAAGTACTTGATGTATATAAGTACTCAGTATTTATAAAGTTAAATTTTAATCAAATTCTAGTATGAATTATGTTTTGTTTATGATTCCCGGTATGTTGACGTGAGGGGGTGTCACATTTAGTGGTATCAGAGCAGGAATTAGATTTATGGGACATAGAAGCATATTGCATATACATTTCATGGCATAAGGTGTAGATTATGAGAAAATGCATATGATTAATATGTGTTTAAAAACACATGTTATAGGATGGAAGAGTATAATGCACATCGCACTGGCCCCGAAGAGTCCTCAGAGTTTATGCATAGACATATAAACATACCTACATTGAATGAACATGAGAGATCCCAGGCCCCACAAATGGCTGAAAATCCTTTTATGTGGAGTTTGTGCAAATGATGAGAACGGTAAAGCAAACAGAAAGTACATTGGATGAGAACTTTGAGAAGATACAAAAATAAGGTGCCGATGTGTTCACAGGCACTACGGATCCAGTAATGGCTGAGGAATGGCTTCAGAGTACGGAGAGGATTTTAGATCGGTTTGATTGCACAACCGAGAGGAGAGTAAGCTATGTGGTATCCCTATTTCAATAAGATGCATAGAATTAGTGGGAAACGGTGCCGGGGAGTCGTGATATGCCCATGATGGTGACTTGGGCTCAATTCTTGAGGGAGTTTGCAGAAAAGTGTACGCCTGCCGTATACCAGGGTAAGAAAAGGTTGAATTTCTTAAGCTTCAGCAAAATGACCTCTCAATTATAGATTATGAAGTGCAATTTATATGACTCTCTAGATATGCACCGGAAGAGGTGGCTACGGATGAACTAAAAAGAAACAGATTTGAGAGAGGGCTGAAATTAGAAATTAGAGAGAAGTTGGTGGTGCGACCTCCAACCTATAAAGATTTATTAGAGACTGTAATTGTAACACCCGTATCTTAGAAGCACTGTTCATGCATTATACCTTCATGATATTTAGAGTAGAGTTGTAGATTATATTTAAGTGTGGGTATATGCATGTTGGTAGAGAGGGGCATATTTGTTAAGAAAGTTTTGGAGTTATTTGTCAAAATAGAAAGTTGTGGGTTAGTAGGTAATACTTCCAATTCATTAAGGAGTTAAGATGTTATTGTAGTGATATTTATATATAATTATCTAAATGTTTATTTTTATTATTTATTAATTGGATAGGAGATAATTTAGTATTAATGAGGAAGACACCTCATGCACAATTGTTGAATTATGATTGGTGGGAGTGTTATGTGTGTATACATATGTGTATGTAGTTGTGTGTGTATAGAGATTTGGGTGAGGATATTTTGTATTATTTTATTAAGAAGTAATTGTTGATAATGGTTGTTGTAGAGATTTTCATTAGAGAAGAAGAAAGAGTTTTGATAGTTTTGGGAGATTTTGATAAATTCTTTACACATCTAACAATCATTTTGGGGAGCTTTTGAAGATCTATAAGTGGTTTGAGCATCATTTAGGTAAGCCATGCTTTTATATTTTGTTAATTGAAGTTAGGTTTTGGAGTTATGAATTCAGATTCTGTTTTCTTCATGCATCAGTCTTAGTGTTTTGACCATATCTGGAGTTGTAGAGCTCTGATTTGAGCAAGGTTTGATGCTCTGGAAACTTTATAGTGTTCTCTACAACTTTTGTATTTTAAGATTTAGCTGATTTTACTATTAAGATTGACTGGCACAGTTGAACATTTTCATGCTCATTCTGTCAACTCTATTTTGCCTGTTCTACCCGAGTTGCATCAAAAATCTATAATTAATTCCACAAACATCCAAATTGAGTAATTTCAATTGGGATTTTAAGTAGACTGATAGATATAGCTTCAGTAATATTTTCATGATTTTTGGACTTGTGTATGAATTATTTGGATATATTCAATCTTGAGCTTTAAAGTACATCTAGTGCATTTAGATGCTAGAGTTATGGTTGTTATGTGAGATTGATATATGGTTATGTATAGGACTTGATAAAGGGAATGAAGGCACTCTTAAGTGGAAGGAAGACCCTTTTTGAGGTTGGGAGTAATTGGAGGTAAGTAATTACTTACATATGTACATATATAGACTAAACTCTATTGTGTATAATGGTATTTTCAATTACTATAGATAAATGAATTGTGAATGGAATGTGAAGATTATGTTGTGAATTAAATGTGAAAATGTTGTTGTGAGAATACATGATGAATATATGTATATGGATATGTTGTTGAGGAAAGCATAATGGTTATATATGAAAATGTTTATGTGAGAAAATATGATGAATATATATATATGGATATGTTGTTGTGTAAAGCATGATGGATATATATAAAAATGTTGTGAGAAAACATGGCGAATTTATGTATATATAATGTTGTGAGACCATTGAATGGTCGATGGAGCATGCATAGTGATGGATTGCGAATATTGGCACTTAAGAGTGCAAGCCACTTTATGTGGTATGAATTGATATGCTTTTCTTATGAGAAAGGTGAATTGTGATTCACTATAAGAAATGGAATTGATGAGAAATGAAAAGGGATGTTAAATTGTGATGATATAATTATACATATGCATTGTGATATGTTATGGAAATAATTGAAATATATGCATATAGTATAATGTGTGTATGTTTCACAAGAAGGTAAAATAAGTGAGGAAATGATGATGTGTGAGATTGTGTGTTAAGTGAAGACTGAGCTGGTGGGATAGTGTTCACTAATAGTGTAATATAAGAAAAGCTGAGCCGGTGAATAGATACCCATGATTGAATTGTGGAAGTAAGACTGAGCCGGTCGAATAGTCTCACTTCATGGCCAGTTGAAATGTGAATGTGATTGTGATTAATATAGCCTATGAGGCTAAGTGTGAGGTTAATGTGTGAGGAAAGGTACATCCGGATACTAACTTGCATAAACATGCATCGTTGCACCATATTTACACACATGTTGAATGTGAGAATTATGATATGAATTGAATGGGAGGATGAATCCGATCGGATAATGAACAGTGAGAATGGAATATGAATGTTTGTATTGAATAGTGAAATGGAAATATGTGAATGTTTATATTCTTGCCATTATGTGGATTGGTTGTGAAAATATATATGTATATATATATATATATGTATATATATATATATATATATGTATATATATATTGTTGGGATTGAGTGTGTGGACACTAAATGGTGTGGTGAGATGTATATACTTTGTGTTTATGATAATGAATGATAAATGATTGATCAATTATATGTTGATGAATGAATTGATGATGTTTAGTAAGTTTATGTAGTGTTTGTAAGCTTTATTTAAGTTATATACAAGTATGGAATGGAGTGCTAGGTGTTTGAGTGGCCAAAGGGGGTGTTTTGGCTGAGCAGGGCTACTCACGAGTTGGCTCACGATCGTGAGGAGCACTCGTGAGCATCCCTGGCCATTTTTTTCATATTTTGTTCAAAAAAATGGCTCCAACAGAGCTGCTCACGAGCTGGCTCACGATCGTGAGGAGTCAGCCTTCTCCTTTAGCACACTTTTGTCTCCATATTTTTACTATAACTTGAGCTACATAACTCTAAATGGAGAATGGTTTGATGCTACAAAAACTTTAAAGAGTCTTCTATAACTTTCATGTTGAAAGTTTGACATGAATCTATTTTTAAGATTCTCTAATAGAGCTTGACATTTTATTGCTCACTTACTCCTTCTTCATTTGGACTCCCGTACGCGCTCAATGTAGTGCCAATGGTTATAGAACTTCATGATAATTATATGTGGACTTATTAGAGGTTTGAAGGACATCTTTATTACCTAGTGAATGTGTCTTATATAATGGGTTTCATATTAAATCCACTCAACTCTTGTGAGTTGGCTTTATATGTACAAATGTTTTAGTAGTTGCTTACTGAGTTGCAAGCTTACCCCTTTACTGTTGAAATTTTTCAGGACTCTATTTAATTAAGAGTGTGAAGCTTTCATTGGATTTTTAAGTGGGCTGAAATGAGTTTGGTGCATTTGACCTTCATCCTGCATATCATGTTGGCATTTTAAATGACTTTGTGAAGGAAAAAAATGTTATATTGGTTATATATGCTGAAATGTTAAACTTTTTATACTTAGATGAGTTTTTATATATAAATAAGTACACTTAAGAAAAGTTTCTCTTATGCCACAAGTATATATTTGATTGTTGCCACATGAATGATGGTAATTGTGGGCATCACAGCAATACTGGCTAAAGAAAGAATTGTGGAAAGGACCACCTTGGAAGCAAAAAGGAAGAGAGTTATTAGTACTTTTACCATACCATTTTCAAGCTAGTGGTATCTCTTCATTTCGAGGTTCTGGATCCGGTTCTCATAGAGGTGGATTCAAAGGACATGGCATAAGTCAGCCCGGTAGGTCAGGGGGGATGTCCTACAATAGGGGCTCAGGAGGCTTTGAAAGTAGAAGGGGCCCAGCTATGTCGGAAAGAAGTACCTTCTCTTCGGCATGTCCTAGATGTGGTAGAGTGCATATGGGCAAGTGTTGGGGACCAAGGGCCAACGTATGCTATTACTGCAGTTAGCCGGGACATTTTATTAGAGATTGTCCTTTGAGGAGGGGTGTGGAACAACCTCAAGCTACCGGACAGAGAAGTATGGGAGAGAACATGCCACAAGTGACCTTTGGTCGAGGAAGAGGTAGGAGTAACCATAGAGAAGGAGTTGGCACTGTTACTCAATCTGGAGTGGTAGGGCAACCACAAAGACAAGCTCAGGTGTATGCCATTACCTAATAAGAAGCTTCTACAGTACCAGATGCTATCACCGGTATATTCACTATACTTAATTAGGATGCACATATATTAATTGACCCTGGGTCTACATGTTCATTTATAGCTTATGATTTTGTATCATGCATAAATGGCATTGTTGAACCATTAGGGTATGATGTGTGTGCCTCTATGCCTGCTAGGGGTATGGTGGATGTGAACACAATAATGAGAAATTATCCAATTATAGTAGATGGAATTACTATGCATGCGAACTTAATTGTTATACAATTACGAGATTTTGATGTGATTTTGGGAATGGATTGGCTATCTAAAAATCATGCGGTAGTAGATTGTCAAACGAAAGAGGTGATTATGAGCATATCGGGGCATAGAAGGATAGTGATTGTGGGGAAGAGGAAAACGGTTCCAACTTGTTTGATTACAACGGTCACAACTTTCCAATCGATATGGGAGGGGTGTGACGCGTATCTAGCTACCATGGTTGATACAACAAAAGTTAGTACGGGGGTGATGGAAGTACCAATAATTAAAGATTTTTCGGATGTATTTTTAGACGAGTTATTGGGATTACCACCGTACAGAGAAGTGGACTTTGAGATTGAGACAGTTCCAGGGGCAGTACCCATATCTATAGCTTCGTACAGAATGGCACCATTGGAGTTAAAAGAGTTGAAAAAATTATTAGAGAAGGGGATTCGACCAAGTATTTTACCATGAGGAGCACCAGTCTTATTTGTGAGAAAGAAATATGAAAGTATGAGGTTGTGTATCGATTACCGGTAATTGAATAAAATAACTGTAAAATATAAGTATCCATTGCTAAGAATCGATGATTTACTTGATCAGTTGAAAGGAGCCACAGTGTTTTCCAAAATTGACTTGAGATTGGGATATTGGCAACTCCGGGTGGGAGAACAATCTATTCCTAAAATGACATTCAGAACAAGGTATGGCCACTGTGAATTTGTAGGATTTCCGTTTGGACTAACTAACGCTCCAGCTGCATTTATCTCATTGATGAACAAGACTTTCCAATGGTACTTGGATCAATTCATAATTATTTTCATCGATGATATATTGATTTATTATCCGAGTAGAAAGGAGCATGAGCAACATCTTAAGATAACTTTGCAGATATTACGGGAAAAGGAATTATATGCTAAATTCTTCAAGTGTGAGTTCTGGATGAAAGAATTTGCTTTTCTGGGGCATGTGGTCTTGGAGGATGATGTACAGCCTGATCAATCAAAAATTAAAGCTATAACAGAATAGGAATCACCTCAGAATTTGACCGATGTTCGAAGTTTTCTAGGATTAGTAGGACATTACAGGAGATTTATGAAGAATTTTTCTGTGATTGCTAGGCCATTAACCAATCTATTGAGGAAGAATATACCTTTTCAATGGATTGAGAAATGTCAAAATAGCTTTGAAGAGTTGAAGAAGACACTTACCACTGCTCCTATTTTGGCATTACCAACTAGAGAGGGAGGTTTTGTAGTGTATATAGACGCTTTTAAGCAAGGGTTGGGATGTGTTTTGATGCAAAATGGAAAGTGATAGCGTATGCTTTGAGACAATTGCGAACCCATGAAGCTAACCATCCTACATACGATTTGGAGTTGGCTACAATTGTACATGCCTTGAAGATTTGGAGGCATTATCTTTATGGTGAGACATTTCAAATATACACTGGTCATAAAAGCTTGAAGTACATTCCTATATAAAAAGAATTAAATGTAAGGCAGCAAAGGTGGATGAAACTATTGAAGGACTATGATTGTACTATAAACTACCATCCGGGGAAGGCGAATATGATAGCGGATGCCTTGAGTTCAAAAATAGTGGAACAAGGTACGGAAGGGATTAACTACAATACAAAAAATTTAGTAGCCCTACGAGCTATAAATGTTTTGTTAGATGTCAAAGAAGATCATTTACTGGCTGTGTTGCAAGTGAGACCTTCAATAGGAGATCAAATTAAGGAAGCACAAATAGAAGATTCTTATTTGAAAAAGATGAAAGGGAAAGTGGAAATGGGAAGAAACAAACAATTTATAATTTGAGAGGATGGTACAATGGTGATTAAAGATCGTGTATGTGTTGAAGGGAATGGAGAATCAAAGCAACCATATATGCGGAATTCTAAAATTTTTAGGAAGCATGCAACACTTGCATCAAGTTTGAATCCATTCATGCCCCAAGAACCAAATCGCATGCATTTACACAACTAATCATGCATCATGGACATTATTTTATCAACAAGCAAAGTAGTCATGTAATCAAATTACAATTCCTACATACTAAGAGTTAAGCAACACTTATAAAACTCCCAAGTTTGTAGAACGCTCGATAAGCTTTGATTGTTGCGATCCACTAGCTCTGAGTTTCCCAAACGTGAAACCTCTAGCTTGTGACACACGGTTTGCTTTAAGTGATGATCTTTAAGATGTAACTAGCTCTCCATACAAGCCTCTCTTGAAAGACCCAAGAGCTTGTATGATCTAGAAGGTATGGAACTTATTATTTGTCTTATAAAGATGATGGTGTAGAGAAATCACAACACTTGTGATGTAGAAGGGTTCACTCTTTTAACTAAGGAAGAAGAAGACTCTCTTTTCTTTTCCCTTTGGTTTAGTTAGAGTAACCAACTCACTCTCTCAATTGCTTGGCCGAAATTTCATCTCACAAAGGTTGTCTTCAACTTTTCTTTTTCTTATTATTTAATAAGCCATTGGTGTCTTCATAGTCAAGTCTAGTAACTATTACTAGTCACCATTCCAAGTCTTCATTCTAAGTCAATGGAAGACTTGGAATTCTACAACTTTGAACAAGAGAAGCCACCATCTTTGAATTGGTTAGTTTAGTTGGATGGATACCCACATCCCTATTCCAATTCCATTAACACTTAATGGGCTTAGGGTTAGGCTTGGGCTTGGGCTTCTCTACACTTAGAGATGGTCCAATCTAATCCAAACAATTAATAGGCTAGATTAAACTCCTTAATCAAAACTCAATTCATATAAATAACAAGTGGACTAGTTCAAACTCTTTAAACAAAGTCCAAGGCCTATGGTCCATCACATTGACTAAGTCCATCATCCATAACTCACATGGTCCATCTCATGGCCCATGTACATATATATATATATATTTGGAAGGCTAATATTAATTTAATCTTTAACTTAATATCTCATATTAAATTAAGCCTAAATTAATATTTGCTTAAATGCAATAAAGTTTTAATCTTTGAATTCAAATTTCGGGATATGCTAGATCCCCGTATATGCACAAATCCAATTCAATTAATTTAATTAATTAATTAAGCTCTTTAATTAATAATTAAATTAATGTTAATCATCACAAGTGCAACCCTTATGTGTGTGACTTACTAGGTTCAAGTCTAAATGGTAATGGGAAATGATATTAAACTTAATATCATGGAAACACCTTTCCATACTAAATGTGAAAATCCCAATGTATTACATTCAGTTCCCATAAGTCATGAGTGACCCCCAACATAGATATCACGACTACCTAATTAGAAAT